>JAFLJL010000348.1:5000-55000 GCA_018398815.1 Conus ventricosus | reverse complement strand
TCTCACTCGGCTGCAGGAGATAGGCCTGAAGTTGAACCCAGAGAAGTGTAAGTTTGGACAGAGATCAGTCCAATACTTGGGTTACTCCATCTCGGCAGAGGGGATCGAAACAGAACAGGACAAGGTCAAAGCAGTGGCTGAGTGGCCCACACCGGAGACATTGAAGGACCTGCGAGCATATTTGGGTTTTGCTTCGTATAGTCGAAGGTTTATGGCGGGATTTGCCCGCATCGCGGGCCCACTACATGCATGTGTAGGAAAGGTTATGAAGCTAACAAGTCCAAGCCAGCTGGGAAGACAGCTAGACTAGGTGGAGCATGGACCCACGAGTGTCATTTGAAGATTTGAAGGCAGCATTGACATCTGCTCCTGTCCTGGGATACGCCGACTACAGCCTCCCTTTCATCGTGGAAACAGACGCCAGTCTGAAGGGGTTGGGCGCTGTGCTGTCGTAAGTCCAGGACGGAAAACGTAGAGTGATCTGCTATGCCAGCCGCACGCTACGTCCTACCAAGAAAAACATGGTCAACTACAGCTCAATGAAGCTAGAGCTACTGGCATTAAAGTGGGCAGTCACCGAGAAGTTCCGGGGATACTTGGTAGGTGCCAAGTTCGTCGTCTACACCGACAACAACCCCCTCAGCTACCTCAAGACATCCAAGTTGGGGGTGATGGAGCAGCGCTGGGCAGCTCAGCTGGCAATTTTCAATTTCAACATCAAATATCGTTCCGGAAAGTTGATCGTGAATGCAGATATGCTCAGCAGGTATCCGTTGGAAGCCACAGGGAAGGACCAGGAGGAGTTAGTAGCCGCTATGTCTGTCACGGCTACTCCCAACCCTCCAGCAGTAGCCAGAAAGGACGGTAAGGCAAGGTTATGTTGCTTATAGCCCAGCCGACTGAGACTGATGTGGAAAGAAACTATGTCAATTGAGACAAAGCAAACATTTAGTATGATGAATCCTCAGAATTGTAGCTAAAGAAAATTTGACAAACAGTGCTTTCAGGACATAAAGAATAAGGCCTGTAGATAAGTAAATCAGAGTGGGAAATCAAACGAAGTAAATCAGATGTATGAAAACGACTGCTCGACTTCAATAAACACAATATGAAAAATGATTACTTTGAAGTCCTTTAAAAAAAAAAAACACTCAAGCTTTTGGGCCTTAGACCCTTCGTCAGGAAACACTAAACACAAAAAAGAACATAAAGAACAAATGACATCAAAACAAACTGATGTCACAACAGTACCCCCCCCCCCCCCCCCCCCCCCCACATTTCCCCCTTACAACTAATCATATCCCCACCCCACCCTTGACAAGTTTGTGTGTGTGGGGGGGGGGGGGGGGGGGGGAGTGCTTGTGTGTGTGTGTGTGTGTGGGGGGGGGGGGGAGTGCTTGTGTGTGTGTGTGGGGGGGGGGGGTGTTTGTGTGTGTGTGTGTGTGAGGTGGGGATGGGGGTGGGGGGGAGGGGCGAAGTGTGTGGGGTATGTGTGTTGTGGGGTGAGGGTGGGGGTTGGGGGAGGAGGAGGAGGAGTAGAGGAAGTATATAGGTAGTTGGGGGAGTGGGCTGGTGGAAAAGGATTTCATAGGGGGGCTGTTAGCAGACACCTAACAAATGTAGCAAACGTTTGCATTATACCAGGGGAAAAGTGTTACACAATACTGTTGTGACATCAGTTTATTTTGATGTCATTTGTTCTTTTATATTCTTTTTGTCACTTTGACGTTTTTCCCTTGCTTTGAAGACTCTACAAGTGGAAGTACTCAATTCCTCATCTCTCCAGTGGGTTCGAAGTTGTTGTTTTTTCCTCCGTTGTTTTGTTATCCTGTTTTTCCCTTGTGTTTACTGTTTAGTGTTTCCTGATGAAGGGTCTAAGACCCGAAAGCTTGAGTGTTTATCATTTTTTTGTAAAAAAGGACTTCAAAATACTATTAAGTGAATCAGAGTTAGAATCAAACTATCATGGAAATGGAACTTGTAGAAAAATCAGAGTAGGAGTCAAAGTATCTTTGGAAATTAAACGTAGATTGTTGCATACCCAATGATCTGAAAACATGCTGTAATGGTGTAGGAAACACACACACTTTCTGTTGGTGACTATGACGCTCGATGTGATCTCTGATTGCCACAAAGCCATAACTACCAAAGTAGACACGTTTTTCGCAAGGCTTGCAAAACACTTCAAATTCGCCGTCTTTGTCATGTTTTCTTATTACATCCGCGACTCTGCGGTCACACACCTCCTTCTGCTGCCACTCGGTCTTCTAGTGGTTCACATACTTCTTTCTTCTTTTTTTTCGTTTTGTTTGCACTCACTGGTGGCAAACTCTCGCTGTGAATCAACGCCATGATGAGAAATGATACTGGAAGGAAGCAGAATGAGAACTACGCCGTTTGAGAACATTACCAACTGAGAAGAAATTCGCTGTGCAGACAAGTTGAGATCGTTTCTGAGCTTCACTCTTCGAATAATTTTTCGGCAGAGACTTTTTCTTTCGGCGGAGATGTGAAAAAATAACGGCGGAGACGGCGGAAACGGCGGAGGAGTTTTCATCCCTGAAGAAGGCTTCAGACCACGTCCTGTATGCAGGCGGCTTTGAGGCCACTTACACTACACTCGGTTCTGAGTTCGCACCCAATACTTGCTCGGCGCCAGCGCGTCCAGTTGTGTTCATACTTGCAATAAGCACTCTGCGCTGAGCTCGGCAAGAACCCCATCCCTGACCCTTTAGGATTGCTTGGAATGTAAAATGGCTGCCACTGCACGTGGCGACGATTTATTCCTATTTTTGTGCGATGAAGACACAACAGCGTGGAACGATGGAGAAAATCGAAAGGCAAAAATTGTACACCACCAAGATGGTGAGTAAATTACTTTATTTTTTGTACAAATATACACTAACATGCACTGCATTCATTCACCAAATTTCAAGTGTCTGTCTGTTCATTTATTATTGTAAGAATTCTTATCTATCCCATACAACCCCCAAGTTTTCAGGGACTGGCATGGGAAAAAAGCTTATGGTATGGAGTGAGTTAAAGAAGTTTGACTACAATGCTTTGGTGGCTTTGTCTTCATGTGTACCGTATGACTTGTGAGTTGACTTGAATGCAGTGACAGCCCTGATATGGCCTTCTGTGTCGGCTGGGCTGTAAGCAACATTACCTTACATCAAAACAAGGCCATCAAAGTTGCATGTTTTCAAATGTTACTCAGAGCCATGTTGTGAAACCAGAATAAAATTGTGAATCACTGACTATGCCAGGGATCACAAGGACTTGCTCACACAAATAAATACACAGCACATGGATTTCTTTTATATCATGTACAGGTATGTAGATGTTACAATTTTGCTTGCTCTACCATGTGAGCAGAAATACTCATCACTTTCAGCCAAGTTGAAAACATCACACAATCATTTTCTTCATCACATTTCAAGAATCATCAACAACTTTCACTCTACACTCACTCGTCATACTTTCCAAATTTTGTACAACTTTTCACTCTGCATTCTCTGTCATAGTATACTTCACTTCATTCTGTCGCTCCACACTCTGTCAAACTTCACCCTTCAATGCGTTTTATGTGACCGTCCGTCTCAGAGCCACCCTCCACTTTCTCCATCGTCCCCTCTCCGGCCAGCAGGTGGGGCTTCATCATGGGCGCATTGAGTCGCAGATTGTTCACAATGTCTTGCAGGTTCCACTGCTGCCGAAGCAGGGCACGTGACACGTCAAAGTGGCCGTAGCGCAGACGGCGGATCCCTGTGCACACGGCTGTGGATTTCAGCTGCAGTCCAATGTCGTGGATCATTTCCATGAAGTAGTCGCACTGTTCATTGATGGAATGGATTTCTGTGTGGAAACCAACAAAGTGAATATGCCACATGCATGTTTTGGGCAATACCATGTTTTTCCTATTATAAAGAAGCAAAAACAGTCTAACGGATTTCATGTGCAGCACTGTCTGTATTTTCAATATCATATTAACCCTTACACTGGTTATTTAACAACGTACTATTAAGTATGTTGTCTGGTGAATTTCCAGAAGGAAAGTTTGAAAAGAATATTTACGTTTGTATCATATGCATAACTTTTCAACGGTTAGTATTTGTACATGACATGCAGAATAAAAATTGTTAGTAATTGAATAAAGAATAATATAAAACAGAACTGGGGTGCTTGTGAGTGCTTGATTAGGTACTGACCTGCCCAGAATGTGAAAATAACAGGTGAAAACAGGCGAAACATCCTGCTTGTCATTCTCACGAGCTTGTTCACAAATAATCCAGTCTATGGTGTTCCTCAGTATCCAGAAATAAGTCTTAGCCTTTTTCAAAGGAAAGTCAGTATGGATTATACCCGTCTTTCATGCAGGTAATTCAGGTAAGAATGAATAAGGTACAGTTCAGTTTTCACATTGAAATCATGTGCTGCTAACACACAAAAAACAAAACAAAAATGGTCACTATCAACAAATGTAATAGTCAGCCCACACTGTCGTCATTTCTGTTTGAAAGGTTTAGGATCATCTGGAAGTGCTACACTGAGTTTTTCTTCCCCACTGAATAGCATCTTGAGATTCCCCTCATCCTTAGGCACTCATCCAGTCATTGTCCGTGTCGATCTCAAAATCATGATGGCATGGTGCTTGATCTAAATCAAAACTATCACCCATCACACCCAGTTCATTCAAAATGTCCATAACTTCTTCTTCACCTGCTTTTTCCACAAGAAATTCAGCAAAAACATCTTCAAACAAGTTCCTAATTCTATCATGTTCTGCTTCGGGCGCTGCCATTTTTGTTCGCCAGATGAGTCGAGTCGCACTATGCATTAAAGCTGCTACTAACCATAAACTAAGCTAAAACATTGAAAATCCATGTTCCGGGGCTCGCTTGGTCACTCATGCAAATTAGTTTTGTTACTGAGCCATAGTTTCGTATCTGCGTGTGTCTGTGAAACTAGGCTCGCAAAGCTTACCCTACAGCGCGACTTTTGTCGCGACAACCAGTGACGGCCATGACGTAATGGTACGACATGTCGCGACAACCAGCATAAGGGTTAAACACACACAAACACATACAGTCACTCCTCTGCATTGAATGTATAAAACTGCATAATGACACAGAAAATGAAAAAAAAAAAAAAAACTTCTGCACATCTTGTATCCAATATTGCCTGTACTTCTAATACAGTTAAAACAACAACGGGGGCCGGAATAGCTCAGTTGGTAGAGCGCCGGACTCGTGATCCTGGGGTTGCGGGTTCGAATTTCGGTATAGGGGGATTTTTCCCTCGGAGTTAACATTGGTTCTGACTCCATTCCCCACACAGTCCTTCGAATGAGACTATAAACCGAGGTTCCGTGTGTGAACGCACGCACAACATCTTGCACACACGTAAAATCCCATCACCAACTTTCGGAAGAGAAGGCCAGTCTGGCCGTTGGTATGGATGACACGTGACACATAGCATGCACCTTCCCCGAAGATGGAGTATGGCTGCCTTAATGGCGGGATAGAAAAGGGTCATACACACAAAACTCCACTGCCTGGCTATACAGGGAGTGTCTGCAGGAGTATCAGCCTGCGTACGCAGAAAGAAAAGAAAGAAAACAACAACAATCACAACCACACATGTAAGCCTTCCATGTCTAACAGTAACACATGTTAATATTAAAGTCCACCACCCCTGTACATTTGATATATAATACAGTTTGTATACTAAAACAAACCACCTCATCTTAGTAAGTATAATAATGCAGAACAAAAAACTCCTCAGCATTCTCATTACAGATTAACTCTTTTTATAGAAAAGTGGGTTTAGTCTGGAATTCTTTTTTGCTCTCAGAGTTTCTTCTTGGAAAACTTCTCATTTAATATAACATAAAACTGCATTTGCTATCATCATGATCTACAGGTTTTTTTAACCCGAAGAGTTCTGCAGATTCTTTTACCTTCCTCGAGAAAAATTAAAGTCACAAAGCCTCTTAAAGCACCATCCATTCACAATAAAAAAAAAACAAAAAAAAAACAAAAAACCCTTAAAAATGTTAGGGGATTGCTTAAATTATGAGGTTCTAGTTGAACTATGTGATTAATCCTGTAGGTTTTTACAAGACAATGCATGAAAGAAACCCCGTTCACGTCCCACAGCTCGCACTGGAGCTCATTACAGACATTGTCAACAACTATAACAGTAGCAAGACTCAGTGAAAGGCAGGACAGAGTATTCATGCAAAATTGAAATGCTTTCCTTGTTCATGTTTAAAGTGTCCAGACCCTTGGAATTAAAAAAAAAAAAAGAAAAAGAAGAAGAAAAAAAGATTCAGCTTGAGTCTGTCAACTACTCTGCCTCATGTTGGTATAACTTCCTGTTGTTAAAAGATGAAACACATCAGACGCGAAATTTTGTGAAAGATCTCAATATGATCTTTGTCCTCACAACCTGACAGTTATTTGGCTGCAAACACTAGCATGGCCATATCCTCCTTGTGATGCTGGATTTCTTTAAAAGGATCAAAAACTGTTGACCAATTGTTCCAGAAAAAGACTTAAGGAATGCAAATCTAAATTGCTGTAAAATCAAACCTAAGAGCGAGATCTGAATTCCTTTCTTTTCCATAGCTTCATTAGCACAATTCTTTTAACGCAAAACCACAGTTTGTACCAAGAAAACATGTTGTACCTGGTTTTCTCATGCACTGTCACTGAAATCTTTTTCGGAGGACCTTCTCAGAAACCTTCAAAAAGGACAGCTCTAGCTACACATCAAGTTGGCTAGCATACCCAGCGTGAAGTCTGGGAGGTCCAAGTTGACACACTTGATGCTGTAGATCATGGTTGGGGTGTGGCCGTCCTTGGGTCGCACCAGACCCTGCGCTGCCAGTGTGTAGGCAGCTTGACTGTGGGGGTCCACTCCAGCGTAACTGTGTCCCACACACATCACGGCATGTTCACTCCTTTAACAATGTCTACCATCCTCCTGTTTCCCACACACATCACGGCATGTTCACCTGTTTTAACAATGTCTACCATCCTCCTGTTTCCCACACACCATCACGGCATGTTCACCTGTTTTAACAATGTCTACCTTCCTCCTGTTTCCCACACACATCACGGCATGTTCACCTGTTTAACAATGTCTACCATCCTGCCACGGCCACGGCACCGATCAGACACCAACTTCTGCTGCAGGTTTTCCCCAATTCTTCACTTATCACCCAAACAGAAAATCTATGGAGTGTGGTCCAATCCATGGAGGGAGTATTATATCACTAAGCCTGCATAAATATGATTTCAATACCTTTTTTGGGGATCTCAAAATCGTTCTTCACACTGAACTCAAAACCAACCAGCAAAGTGCACTTAACAGCAGACATTCAGCCATCAAGCTGAGCCAAGTTCAGCCATGGGAAGACAGACTGAGAGAAGTTACACTGATTTACACACATCACCCATGGGAAGACAGACTGAGAGAAGTTACACTGATTTACACACATCACCCATGGGAAGACAGACTGAGAGAAGTTACACTGATTTACACACATCACCCATGGGAAGACAGACTGAGAGAAGTTACAGTGATTTACACACATCACAACAAGTGCAAAGCTGCTAAGGCCTCAAAAGCACAAAGTGTAGCATTTTGGCATTGTAAGTGTAGTCTTCCAAATCTAAGTGTAAGCACTTGTGTGTGATACAACCATTCAGACTCAACAGCACTTTCATTTGCACTTTGATTTGCACACATGACGGTGGACTAAGAAGAGGGAGATCTCGCTAGTTACTGCATGGTTTTGACCTCAGCTCAAAAGAATCAAAATGGCTGACAACCAACCAAATTGATACGTTTACAAACCTGTGATCATCTTTACCAATTGACCTTCTGCCTTTTCTTCCTCCTATTACTGAACTTGGCCATTTTTGACAAAATATGTCCACAACTTGGCCATTTTTGACAAAATATGTCCACAGTCTAAAGATCTATGCTAATTTGGTTCCATTTGAGCTATGGCTTAGTCCATAAAGCGTTTTTCGGCTTCTTTTTCTTTTTTTTCAAACGCAGCACTTCATCATGAAGTGTAGCAGCAGTGCATTGCCAGTGAAATCATGGCATGCTACATCTAAAGCACTACACTTAGCAGCTCTGCAAGCGCTTTGAATGCAATATGGCCCCAACTTTCACAAAAATGAATGCCTGTCTAACATTTGCTGGACATGGATAACAACAACCATCTGAACAGAGGTCAACATTTATACAGCAGAATATGTAGTGCATTGGCAGATATGTTTACTCTGAAATTGCTGTTGGTGTACTTTTTAACCCAAATCAGTGCCTTTTCTGCAAATAATGTGCACAAATTTTCCACATTTTCATAAAACCTGTGTGTGTGTGTGTGTGTGTGTGTGTGTGTGTGTGTGTGTGTGTGTGTGTGTTCATTTTTATCTGGAAGCGTACAGCACAGAGTAGAGGGATACCTGATCTTGTGGCTACTACAGCAGATACAGGTTCTTCCAAAACAAATTGGCATTATTTTCAAATCTCATTCATTGGCATACTTTGGCCAACATCCCCACACAATCCCTCTGCCAGTTCGTACTACTTTTGCCAAATGTGTCCAATTTAGAGCAAAATTGTACGGGTAAACAGATCTGATTTGGGAAGACAGACCTAAGAAAATAAAATCAAAACATGTACATCGCTTAGTTTTTACAATATAATCAACAAAAAGAACTTCCACTGCTGCTTCATAAAGAACAAAAAAAGTTCTGAAAATTACATGAAAAAAAATCATATCCATTTTCATGTAATCAACTGGATCGGCCTCACTGAAATAGAGGCTTCCTTTCCCACAACACAGAGTGTGGCTACCTACATGGTAATACTAAAATGGAGCACATCAAAACAAAACCCTTGCCAACCATGAGAGAATGATAAGATCTAAATCTTTGGTTCGGTCAAACGCTTTACAGCTGAGGCAGGGGAAGACAAACAGGTAATATCGCTGCACTATGGTCTCATAGCTTAAGAATGTGGTGTAGCATATATGGACTACTCCATAGCAGTGACAACTCCTTGATGAAACTGATCTTGATACTAACTTTGCATGCATGACAGTTTTACTCTATAGATGGTCTACAAAAAAAAACACACACACACACACACACACAAAAAAACACCAAACAAACAAGAACACTTTCAAAATTTTGAGCCAAGCCTCAATTTATGGTAAATCTACAGGTACAGAAACTTTTGTCTGAATTTTATATCACACAATCAACCTCCCCACCCCACCCCACCCCCCCCCCAAAAAAAAGAAAAAAAAAAGAAAAGAAAAGCAAAACAAAACAAAAAAACAACAACAAAACCCAAACACACACACACACATAAAACACCACTACCAACAACAACATGAATAAGCTTTGATTGAAAGTGTCATTGTTCAGCCAGTGAACAGGAAGTGTGATGGAGTTCATCTTCTCTTGCTTCATGTAAGGTTCACAGTGGACCAGAAGATGAGCAAAAGGACACAAAAAGATTATAAAAAAAGCAGCAGGTGGGGAGGATAAAAACAAAAGTAGAGAATTAATAAAATGAAGGGCGGACTCTTTTGTACTCTTACTGAAACATGTTGCGCTGATGACTGGACTGAATGGAGGCCAGCACTTTGTCCAGTCTGACAGGCTGTATGTGACCTGTGGACATACCACACCACACTCCAGCTCACACACCTTACCATATGCCATGGTATCCACACACATCCCCACCTCCCATCCCTACTCCCACTATACACACACCCTCAAAAAACCACCACCACCACCACTAAAAACCAAAGCAAGAAAACTGGTGAATACTGATCCTTCCTCTGTGAGGAAAGAGCAACAACCAAAGCTAAACTTTTAGAACTCATCAAAGACCAGAGTGTTTAAGATTCAGCTGCCAGATAAAACAGTGTTCTACAACACTACAGTCCATTTCTTTAACCTCATTCTTCTTCTCTATGTTAGTTTTGCTGTAGCCCAGCTTAGCATGCACAGAGCTGCCATGGCCTCACAGCATTAAGTGTAGCATTTTGACATTTTAAAGTGTAGCATTTTGACATTTTAAAGTGTAGCATTTCAAACTTAAGCACAGCATTCATAAGCAATAGCTTACCAACTCATGCTGACCTGGATGCTCTCTCTCTCTCACCTACACCCTCTTACTTTTCTTTCATTTTACACTTTCTTCTTTCATTTTCTAGAACGAATACTTATAAAACATAATGATTGTGGAGAATCTGACAAACCTCCCTCCCCTTTCCCTTAAGCACAAAGCAACTTACGATAGGTGGTTCTTTCAATAATCTTTCCCTTGGGGGAGAAGTTCTGTGTGGCCCAGCCAAATCGGCCCTTCACATGGTAAACCTGCCACAGACAGGCCACGTCAGCCCTAGTCTTCTTTCTATTCATTATCACGGTCACTGCACCTTGACAACTTTATCAGTAACAATTCAAAACACATCAAAACATCTTTCTAAACAAGTGCCTGGTAACAATTACTATTTACCATGTAACTCAGGTAAGCAAAAAATAAGGAGTGTAACTCAGGTAAGCAAAAAATAATAAGGAGTGTATACAGTCAAAAACAAAATCTCTTATTAAGGTCTTCTTTCTGACCCTCCGGGGGGTTGCGACCTTGTCGTGGTCGGAGGGCTTGCGCGGTCCAGTGATCCCTTAGGCTTTGCTGGCGGGGGCATCAATACTTGGAGATAGGCTGGTTTTTTCACACTGCTTCTAGGCCTGAGAGGTGCAGATGCTGTTTGGCCTAAGCGTAACGTGGTAAGGAGTTGATGTCCCTGGTAGGGCTTCCCATGTCAGATAGGCTATGGGTGAGGATCCTGACTAAGAGTAACCCGCCTTTCTCCTTTTCTTGTTTTCTGCCTCCCTTATTTGGCCCTTTTCTATCTTCGTCTCCCCTTCAAGTCTTCTTTTCCACACTCCTTTTCTCTCTGTGGTCTCCTTAAGATCCGCCGCGTTTGCCGTGCGGTGCGACCTGTGTCGGAGGGGAATGAGATCCTGGTGATTGAGAGGGCCAGCGCTCTCAACACATCACTTTGGCTCGGACCTCTCCTAGACAGGGAGTACACTTTGGCCCGGGTGTACTAATCGGCTCCCCTTCTTGGGGTTGGGTCAAGACAGGCAGTTCCCCTGCTGGCCAAGTAAACCCCTGCAGTGCTCAGCTCTCTGTTCCCGGGAGTTGAGCATGATCAGGGGGGATAGGGTTGGTGGCTTCTGTTTGTCGTATATCTCTCCCGAAGCCTGGAAGGGGTCAAGACATTGGTTTCTTGGCCCTGGCCCCTTAGTTGGACTCCAAGGTGGGTGGGTAAGGGAGGGAAGAAATATAATAAAATACACATGGCTTTTTCAAAACACATCCCCCCAAAAAAGAGGAAGGCAGCATCCCCTATTTCAGGGGATTTCGATTCTGACAGCGATTCGGATATGGAGGTACGACAGAAGACAGGTTTCTGGGCTTCCTGGCTCATTATGGAAGGAACGGAGCAAGAAAGACCCCTTTCAGCTTTGAGCCCTTTTGCTATCCAAAAGGGCTTTCAAGGCTTAGCAGATGACCCTCGGTCCATCAAGAGGTTGAGGAACGGCTCGTTTCTAATTCAATGTAAATCACAGAAACAATCTGAACAGCTGCTGAAGGCAACAAAACTAGTGGACAGGGAGATCAGGGTGACTCCCCACAAACAGTTAAATTCATCGAAAGGAGTGATTCGCTGCAGGGATTTATCAGGTGTTTCAGAGGCAGAGATCAAAACGGAGCTGGCGTCCCAGGGTGTGACGGAGGTACGCAGGGTGACGGTAAAGAAGGGTGCAGAAAGAGTGGACACCAACACCCTCTTTCTGACATTCTGCAACCCTGTGCTGCCTCCGGTCATCAAAGTCGGCTACCTGATTGTCCGGGTTCAGTTATACGTTCCGTCCCCGTTGAGGTGCTTCAGGTGCCAGAAGTTTGGCCATGTCAGAGACCGTTGTTCTGGGCAGGAGGTGTGTGGTATTTGCTGCAAGGCAACCCATGATGGGCCGTGTAAAGATCCGGCACATTGTGCAAACTGCGGTGGCGACCATCCCTCCTCTTCACGAAACTGTCCTCTTTGGATTCAGGAATCTGCAATACAAAGAGTTAAAACAGAAAAGAGATCTCCTTTTTTGAAGCCCGGAAACAGGTTGTGGGCAGTCAGACGCCGACAGCTTCTTCGTATGCTTCGGCCGTAAAGAAAGTTCCCACAGTTCCTACTCGGTCAGTCTGCTGTCAGACTGATGACTTTACGTTTTCGAAGACATTGCCAGGAAGAACTGTCAACTCTGGTGGAAGCAGGTCCACCACCTTTCAACCTAAAGTGAATGCCCCTGGTGGAGGCAAAAAATCCGCCACCCCTCAGACTGCCCAGCAGTCTACAACATCTGCTGCTGGGCAGATTAAAAAACCAGCAACCCCCCCTCGAACTCCTCTGTCCAGTGCCTGTGCGGGCAAGGGAGTTCAACCCAGTGTGGAGATGGTGGAGATGAGGAAAAAACCTCCACATCTCCCAAATCCAGACCTCCACCATCTCCAAACTCCAGGCCTTTGTCACCTGCGGGCAAGTCTGCCAGCAGGTCCAAAGACCAACACAGTCCAGTGAAACTAACTAATAAATTCGCTCCATTGGAAGCGGACGTTGAAGAGGAGATGACCTGATTTCTCTCCTTTTCGCCTCTGCACCATGGATAGTACAATATTCCATTGGAATATCCGTGGATTAAATTCCAACTTTGAGGAGCTGCAGCTTCTGTGTCAGTCTATAAAACCTTCCGTCGTGGCTCTTCAGGAAACTCAAATTCAAAGCCAGAAGACCTTTACTCTTTCTGGCTTTAATATTCTTTCAAAACCTGCACAACCATCCATGTTGGGACTGTCGGGCGGTGTTGCCCTTCTCCTACACAAAACTTTGCTATATAGTCCTGTCGCTCTGTCTACCTCGCTTCAGGCTGTAGCTGCGAGAGTCACTCTCCACAAGACTGTGACCATCTGTTCTCTTTATCTACCTCCTTCTGTCTCGGTTTGTCGTCAGGACCTTGTCAGTCTGATAGAACTTCCTCGACCTTTTTTGCTGTTGGGTGACTTTAACGGTCACAATCCTCTTTGGGGTAGTGTCAGTACGTCATCCAGAGGTCTGCTAATTGAGGATGTCCTTTCGGATTTAGATTTGTGTTGTCTGAACGACGGATCTGCAACTTGCCTCCACTCTTCCACAGGTTCACTTTCGTGTTTAGATTTGTCGGTTTGTGACCCCTCGCTGGTCCTGGACTATGAGTGGTCTGTCCATGACGATCTGCACGGAAGTGACCATTTCCCTGTCCTTCTACAACCTGTAATAACTGAACACGTCTCTGTCTCTCAACATTTAAATTATAAAAAAGCAAACTGGGATCTATTTGCAGCCACTATTTCTAAAGAATTCCAGGACACTGACTTTCTTCAGAGTCCGGACCCAGCTGAATCTCTGACTAACACTGTTATCAAATGTGCTAAAGCCTGTATTCCAGTGTCTTCCGACAAACTCCAAATGCCAAAAACACCCTGGTTTGATTCAGACTGCCAACAAATTTCCAAAGTTAGAAAACGGGCTCAGCGTCAGGTGTACCAACGACCTTCGGGTCCCAACGCTCGAGCCCATCAGAAACTCCGTGCTAAATCCAGACACACTTTTAAAATCAGTAAACGTCGGTCCTGGAGAAGCTTCTGCTCCAGGCTGACATCGAAAACTTCCAAGAAAAAAGTGTGGAACATCATTAAAAAAATCAAAGGGAAGAACACCTGTCCCACTGTGAACCATCTCAAGTTTGCTGACTCTTTAATAACAGACAAAAAAAGCAGTTGCTAATCTGCTGGCTTCAACCATTGAAAAGAACTCCTCCTCTTCTAACAAATCAGCCACTTTTGTCAAAAACAAAGCCCTAAAAGAAAAATCACCCTGCAACTTTTCGTCAGACAACAT
The DNA here is from genome assembly GCA_018398815.1 of Conus ventricosus. NCBI lineage: Eukaryota > Metazoa > Mollusca > Gastropoda > Neogastropoda > Conidae > Conus > Conus ventricosus. The sequence continues at coordinate 40,962 of JAFLJL010000348.1, read as the reverse complement.
GGAAGACTACAATCTTCCTTTCACGTTAAACGAACTGAAATCTGCCTTACTTTCTTGCAGCGATTCCTCTCCAGATATAGACGAAATCCATTATCAACTGTTGAAACATCTTCCGCAAATAGGTCTGGACATCCTGCTACAGGTATACAACCATGTGTGGACTACTGGTTTCTTTCCGCCTTCTTGGCGGAAAGCCTCATTATTCCAATTCCCAAACCTGGAAAAGATCTGTCTAATCCATCAAACTACCGTCCCATAGCTTTGACCAGCTGTGTCTGTAAATTGATGGAGAAAATGGTCAATGCTAGGCTCATGTGGAAACTTGAAACCGATGGCCTTTTGGCGAAAGAACAGTGTGGTTTCCGCAAACATCGGACTACTGTTGACCATTTGATTCGTCTGGAATCTACACTTCGGAACGCTTTTCTCAGAGCTGCCAACCTGCTCATGCGGCTTACAGTAGCATTTCACAATTTTCACAGTAGCATTTCCAATTTGACAGTAGCAACTTAATTTTGCGCGCGTTCTAAAAAGAAATCGGGCCTATAACCAGTTTTACGGACCACATTAAAGCTACAGTACTCTTAGTATATCTATAAATGTTATTATACAGAGATGAAGCAGAGGAAGAGGGCAAATTGTAAAAAAAAATCTATGTGCTACAGTAAAACCGAAAGCGGAAATGCAGTTCCGACAGACCGATAGAGACGTTACTTAGCGCTGTCCAAACAAAACGAAAGTATATTCGAATTTTTTGTTTTCGCCGTAGCAATTTAATGATCGTAGTAGCGTCGTAGCAAGCATTCTCTTGGCGTAGCAAACTACGGCGATATCGTAGCAGTTGGCAGCTATGTTTCTGAACAAACAGCATGCAGTGGCAATTTTCTTTGACTTGGAGAAGGCCTACGATACTACCTGGAAGTCGGGGCTACTTAATGATCTCCACGATCTGGGTTTTCGAGGTCATCTTCCGCTTTTTATTCAAAATTTTTTGGCAGAACGACAGTTTCAGGTCGGGTTGGCACCACTCACTCTGATGTCCACGAGCAGGAGTTGGGTGTTCCACAGGGGAGCATACTGTCTCCTGCCCTCTTTAGTATTAAAATCAACAACATTGTTCAATCAGTCAGCAGGGTTCAGACTGCTCATTGTTTGTGGATGATTTCGCCGTCTACGCAACTGGCAGCCTGTACCCGAGTGTCCAGCGCAGGCTCCAGCTTTGCGTGGATAAAATCCATCAGTGGGCAGATGAAAACGGTTTCACTTTTTCTGCTACAAAAACGCAGTGTATTCATTTCCCATAATTTTCGTCGTTTTTTTCCAGATCCTGAACTTCACATAGGGAAATCTCCCATTCCAGCTGTGAAAGAGGCAAATTTCGGGGAGTCATTTTTGACCAAAAACTCAACTTTCTCAGCCACATCAAAAACCTCAAAACTTCTTGCCAGAAAGCTCTGAATATTCTGCGGGTCGTAGCGCACACCGACTGGGCGCTGATAAGAAAACTTTGTTGCACCTCTACAGAGCCCTGGTCCGTTCCAAACTGGACTACGGCTGTGCCGTGTACGGCTCCGCAAGATCGTCTTACCTCAAACTCTTGGACCCTATCCACCATAAAGGGGCTTCGTCTCTGTCTTGGAGCGTTCCGCACCACCCTGTGTACAGCCTGTACGCAGAGGCGGGTGAACCTTCACTGTCCAACCGCAGGCTGAAAACTGTCTTTGAATTATTATATCCGACTGTTCTCAGAACCACAGAATCCTGCCTATGACTGTGTCTTTGACCCTCCGTTCCAAAGTAAGTTTGAAAATAACCCGAAATGTATTCCGCCGTTTGGTCTTCGTATGCGGCCTCACGTGCGGAATGCAGGTTTAGACCTAGGAGTTGTGTCCGATTTTTCCAAGTTTCCGGATCAACCTCCGTGGACCTTTTTCACACCAGAGATTCGTTTCGATCTTGCAGCTTTTCGCAAAGAGTCTACCAGCTCTCGGGCGTACAAGGCATTGTATGCTGACCTCTGTTCCAAATTCCCATCCTGTCAAAAAGTTTTCACTGACGGTTTCCAAGTCTGAAGATGGAGTGGCCTGTGCAGCCTACTCCCCTGGGGCTCCTTCTCAGATACTGTTGGAACATATTCATTCAGATGCTTCTGTATATTCTGCTGAACTTACCGCTCTGGTTTTGGCTTTGAAAATAATCTCACATTCTTCAAAGAGGGACTTTCTGGTTCTGTCGGATTCGCTGTCAGCTTTGGAGGCCATAGCTGGCCGCAACCTTCAGCATCCAGAACTTTTACTTTTTTTTTGAACTTTTTAGCAAGTTGAAGGCGGACGGTTACAACATTACTCTTGCTTGGGTTCCTGGTCATGTTGGCATCGGCGGGAATGAAATGGTTGATCGTTTAGCCAAGAACGCCACAAGAGAGAAACTGTCCAACACTTATATCCCCTGCTCGGATGTGAAACCCAAAATTAACGATTATGTGAGAGACCTCTGGCAGGAGGATTGGAGCACACAGACGAATAACAAACTCTTTCAGATCTGTCCAAACCTTAAGGACTTCCTCCCATCTACGTCGGGGAGGTCGTAAAGAGGAAACAGTTCTGTGCCGGCTGCACACCGGCCATTCGTATTTTACCCATGCTTACCTTTTAAAGAGTGAAGAAGCTCCGTGGTGCATTCCATGTCATGCGCCATCACATGAACATGTTCTTTTAGAGTGTTGGGACTTGCACGATGTGAGACACAAAACTTTTACAGCGGAGTCCATGAAGATCCTGTTCAGGGATGTCCCGCCAGATGTGATGCCTCAAGTTTTTGAGAGAGATTTACATTTTTCATCTGATTTAAGATTTACGGAAGAAAGATTTTTAACGAAGTTTCTGGTACGTTTCTACACGATGTCATTTAAAGAGATGTGTGAAAGGGTTTTTATTTTTTATTTTTTTTATTTTATTTTTTTTAATGACTGGTGAGTTGGTTTTAACGTGGTGACAGCCCTGATATGGCCCTTTGCAGTCGGCTGGGCTATAAGCAACATTATCTTATCTTCTTTCTGAACTGGCTAATATCAAGTTATCTTACATACAGCCATGAAAGTTTTAAGAAAGTGCTAACTCTCCGATACAGTCTACACTGCTCTCTGAACTTACAGATGACAGGACATCTCACATATCGCCAATGATGTTTAAAAGAAGTGCCAACTCATCCTTACAGTCTACACTGCTCTCTGAACTGACATATGGCAAATCATCTCACACACTGACATTGAGGTTTAGAGGGAGTGCAAATACATCCCCACTGTCCCACACTGTAGGCTGTACAGATGGAGGACATGTCGTCTCACTATTGCCACCCAAGTTTGAAGGGAGCACTAAATCACATACAGTCTCCACTATTTTCTGGGTTGCTATTATCTGTTAAGTGGTGCAATATCCTGGTAAATGTCCTAAATGACGTTGAATAGTCATAGTCAGTTATATGGCATGAGCTAAAAAATATTAATTCAAAATTGTCAAGCTTAAATTGAAACACTCTGCACATAGCCACTTTCCCCCGAACAAATGTCTTCAATGGCCACATCTTAATACTAAAAGCTTCCCAAATATCCGGTGTGGTAATAAATTGTTGGGTCATCCATGAACAGCAGATTATAACTGGTGGATGATGCATATAAGCACTTAAACATTCTGAAACTAATCATGTACATACTGAAATAACGAACTTTAGAAAAACTGTTCTTACCCGCAAATATCGGGACATGGCGAGCAGGTGAAGGGTGTGTTGGCACTTCCCACACCCACCACTGAAACAAGAAGACATCAGTCCTTCAACTGACAAGTCACTAGCAGTGGGCTGCTGAAACGCAGATGCCTGATCAATACTAATGAATAATTAAGCAGAAAGGCAGAAAAAAGAACTGTGCATAAATAAACTCAAACCCAAGAAATATGATTGCAGCACTTACTTTTACACACACCCCCCCCCCCCCCCCCCCCAAACTGTAAATGCAGATATCCTCCACACTAAGGCTCTACATCACATACACAGAAGATGATCAGATTATGCATAAATTGTTTGGTCAATATGTATTTCATATTAACCTAGAAACCTGGGTGTGTTATTCTGTCAGCTTCCAAAAACTGTTCTTTTCTGTCAATAAATCTAATGAATTTGTTCTTTACTGAATCCTTCAAATGCACATCAAATATACCACTGATATCTGCCATAAAATTTTTGAAAACAGACTCTGTTTTCAGCAGAACATGTCTCTGCATTTTGCTGAACGGTTTAGTTTTAAAAAGAAGCACAATCAAATTTTTCTCCTCTTTTAAAATCTGCTCAAAACTCAATCCCAACTTCTGTTCAATTAAAAGCTAAGAGAACTAATTCCATTCTGTGAACAGGACGTCATGCCTGCCAACAGTTTGGGTTGATGTCACACAACTGGGACAGAATACACCAAATACTCAATACAATGTTCATAGAACTGACATCCCTCAGAGGATGACTAGTCAGTGGTAAGTGTGCACACAGTCTATGGAGATGGCCTATTCATCTTACACCAAATACACAATACCAACTACAGAACTAAAGTCACTCTGAAGGTGGGTAGCCTTTACCATGATAGCACGCAATGTCTGCTTGTACATTGCATCTGTGACAGAACATGCACAACATCATCAACACAAAATTCTCCGACGTTTTTCCCTGACAAAAAATCTTACTGTCTCTAACAATGGTACACCAGGTTCAGAGCAGGGTTCTGGCATTATCATCAATGCAAAATTCCCTGACCTCTTCCTTGACCAAAATCTTACTATCAAGTAATGTAAAAGTGGCACAAAGAACTGAAACAACAAAAAGTCCTGCTGGTCCCTCAGAGGTAATGCTCCCAAAACAATGGGTGTATCATTGCCATAAATTTCTCACACTTTTTGTTGTTGGTGTTTTCTTATTTTCCCTTTTCTTTTCTTTTTGCTGTCCCATCTTCTGTGCCATCTTCTGTCCCATCTTCTGTGCCATCTTCTGTGCCATCTTCTGTCCCATCTTCTGTGCCATCTTCTGTGCCATCTTCTGTGCCATCTTCTGTGCCATCTTCTGTCCCATCTTCTGTGCCATCTTCTGTGCCATCTTCTGTGCCATCTTCTGTCCCATCTTCTGTGCCATCTTCTGTGCCATCTTCTGTGCCATCTTCTGTCCCATCTTCTGTCCCATCTTCTGTGCCATCTTCTGTCCCATCTTCTGTCCCATCTTCTGTGCCATCTTCTGTGCCATCTTCTGTGCCATCTCAGTGGCAGTCCACCCAAGCCTCTCATTCTGACCCCCTGTCCACAGCCCCAGCACCAGCAATCCAAAGGGAGCAGTCAATGTCAAGTTGTCAAGAGGCAACCCACCGGAGGACACACTGCACTGCTGCCGAGTCACTTCAGTGGTGTTCAGTGGCGCCCGTTCTGATCCAACATACGCAGGACACCACCTACTAAGCCCCCTACTGACGACAATCATTGCTTAGCTGCAGAGCCAGCGTGAGCGAGCTCTCCCTCTGGAGAGTGCCACCAAGTCCATCCAACGACAGCCCCATGGACTCGCTGATATGGTGACCCCAGCGGAATCAAACCAAGGCCACAGATGTGGAGAGGACATCAAAACTGAGGTCACCATGAGGGCAGGGCATGAAGGGCCACAGAATTTGAGACTTTTATTTATGCTGATTAATGAGAATGAGGATGCTGAAGATGATGCTACAGATTTCCATTCTGGTCTGAGACTGCATGACAGGGCTGTACTCTCAGCTTACTTTCATAGTATATCCTGGCATCAACCAGGCCTGAGAGATAAAGACACCTGCAGTGTTGATCAGGAAATTTGAGCAACACTCTCAGAGACGCATCCATTTAGTGGATGAAACCTGACTGTGTGGTCCCAGTATTTCGAACTGAGCCTGTAGCTGGTCGGGGCAGAAAAATCCCACATGGCTCTAATGGGAATGAAACCCTCGACCTCCCAGCTGGCAGTCTGCAATGCTAACCACAGCGTTTTTTTTCTGTTGGTAGTTATTCCCCCTTAAATGGTCACAGTTTAAAACTTAAGTTAAAAAGAAGCCTTCTTTCAATCCAGATCAGTGAACCTGTAGACTTAAAAATTACATGTAGATTTCAACACTTTCATGTTTTTTGTTCACCACACGAACAAATTTCCCAGCTTTGCCCCAATTGCCAGCCCAAATGTCCGTCTTCCTCCATTCCTCATGGACAGGAAAAGCTCTTTTTCCATGACTTCTTCAGTGGTCTTTGACACCGAAGATCTCATCAGAGGAATACTGTTACTGTCAGCGTGGATAGTGACCAGTCTGTGTCCAAGTGATACATAGTGATATGTGTATTTATACATGTGCGGCACAACACATATTCTACTTACACAAGACCCCTGAAGAATGGCGCCGCAATCCATGTATGTGGCAGAGGTGGATGTCTGAAGGAAGAAATCGCTGGCCCAGAACTGAAAATCAAGTCATGATGACAAAATAAAAGTTCAGAAAACCTTTACAGATTTCTACAAAAGTATAGCATGAATCCATGCCTTGACAGAAAAGAAAAACCCCAAATAAATCAATAAATTTACAAAAAATAAAACATTCTTAAACATTTTGTACACACTGAAGCTGAACCAAGCTTTTTAACATACAACTTCATATATAATGCTGTTTTCCTCTATCAAATTCAGAAATCAACTGTCCCCAGAAGAAAAAGAGAATACTGTCCTAAGTCAGTTTACATTCAAATTAGCATTGAAGACTGAATACTGGGATGATCCAATGAGCCACTAAAGACCAGCAAGGTGATGTCCCTGTTTAGTCAATGATATGACATGTCATCAGTAACTGAGTAAGCACTTGGATGTAGTATCAAGAAAGAGTATAAAGACTGTGTCCCTACTTGGACAACGTAACGCATCAGTTTCTATTAACCTTTCCACTGCCATAGTCGCTGCATGGCTACTGCAGTCAGAATGCAGCAGGAACCACTTTGCGCCACAAGCATGCTGAGATGCAGTTTTTGTTCATGTGTTTCCTATTCTAGGTTTTCCTATATTTGAATAGTACATGGAATACATAAGTGTCGCACTGTGTCACACTGTCACTCTTGCATACCCCCATTCATGACAGCATTTACTCCTTACGCACACGCAATCTTTCCAATCACCCAAAAGGAGCACTACCAATGTTTTTTTTTCTCCCCTCTCCTTCAGGGAAAACACTTTACTAATCACAAAAACAACTTGTAAACAGATTTACACCTGTTTTCTCTCTCTCCGCACTGAGAGACAAATAAATCCGCACACATTTCTCTCCTCACACCGAGAGACAAATCAATCTTCACACATGTATCCTCTTTAAACTGAGAGAAAAAAAATAGTCTTCACACTTGTATCTCTCTTAACACTGAGAGATAAAAAAGTCTTCACATTGTATCTCTCTTTACCTGAGAGATAAAATAATCTAGTCCGCTTCTAATAAAGCTATGGCCTTCACATTCCGTTACCCCAAAATTCCGGACCAGGAAAGAATACATAACCCCGTAATCACTGAGGACCTGCCTGCCTCAAGTAAAAAGCTTCCCTGCTTTCTAAATTCCCTGTCTCTCTCTCCGAGACAATATACTGCCCCCTCGAACTCTCCCCCGTCCGGAGATACGAGTCTCGACTTCTCTTCGCGACTTCTTCTGTCTCTTGCGAAATGACGAGCTTCAACTCCTCTCCCTGGAGTTGGTACTGGCTGGGGCTGAATTTCCCGGGTGTGTTCCCCACCATGGCCATCTTCAACCACCTACGGGGTGAAAGATGAAGGGTGAAGGGCGAAGGGTAAAGGGTGAAGGGCTGAAACACGAATAAGGTTCGTGTAAGTAACCTGCTTCCAATTCAACATATAAAATTCTTTCTCTCTTCTTTAAGTTTTCCCCCTGTAGCTTTCCCCCAACATCTATCGCTCACCTGGTAATGACTGGTCAGCAACGAGGACCACCGTCCTGACAGGTTCGAGTCTCTAGGCCATCTGCTGGGTTAAAACTGACTCTTTCCCCCCTTCTCCTAGTGATGCATACTCAGTGTTCAAAACACATGACCAGCACCTTACCTTACCAGCCCTTGTTAAACTCTCACTCAGTGGTTCACTTTCACCCAATGACCACATTCGTTCTTGAATGATCATACTCACAATTATTTTGGACGCCCTCTACACGAGTCAAGGCCACATGAATATTTTTTTCCTTTAATTGTGGCACGGGGAAATGATTCATATCACTAACTACATGTGATGGAGCGCCCCACATGCCTTGATTGAGAGGCTACGTCAAAACCCCCCCCATCCGGGGATGAAAAAATTTTCTCCAGAAAAATTTTTTTAAAGAATATACAACTTCATTTAAAAACACATCTTCACCATGAATCTAAAAATGTGTAACCATCACACATGTTTCACCAAATTAATAATCAACGTATAGAATCAATCATCATGATCCACCATAAATAGGATAATTCAAACTTTCAGTCTTTTTTAAAAAAAAAAAAGTTCATAATTGATCACCACATCTCACAAAATACTTTTCACAAATTACATGGATAAAACAACTAGGGATATTAACAATTCAAAGTACAAATTGTGTTTATACATTAAGATGTGAAGCACATATTTTCCCTTGATCTTTGGTCTCACATCCTGTTTCAAAACCCTATGAAAATGAGAATATTTCCAAGTGTAAATGCTTCCAATAGACTGTAAACAAAAAAAAACATAGTTTAAAACATAATTTCTTTTTCCCACATGTAAGTTATAGTCCATTGAAAAGTCACATGCTTTCCATTGTTGACAATGACAAATGAAAACAATTGGTTTGTCTCATTGCACAATCAAAACATGTATAATACATTTCTAAAGAGTTATTTGCTCATCACACATACATAATAGTTTTCATCTTCACAAGAAAATTTAGACTTTAAATAGTATTTGAGTTTTCATTGTTTACCAAAGAAAAAATTTATGTATTCAATCAACATCAATAGTTCGTTGCTTGCAAAACTATAGTCACTTCCAACAAGCAAATTATGCAAAAATTACCACTTGATTTAACAGTCAATAGCATACAATGCACCGTCAAAAGGATCACAACCGTAATCCTTAAGAAAGACAAAAACAGGAATAGTCTTTCCCTTGAAGACAGTTACATTTGTCCATGAATATTCACGCACGTGACAACAAATCTGCCATGACATTTTGTGTTCCAGGCACTGGTTCAACAGTAAACTGGAATTCCTGCAATGCCAAAGACCACTTAATAACCCTCTGTTCTTAGTCTTTGACGATTTCAAGAACGTCAGTGGCCTATGGTCAGTCTGTAACTGAAACTTTCTTCCAGTCAAGAACCTGGCGAACTTCTCACATGCCCATAAAATTTAGCCAAGGCACTCTCTCCAATAGTGGAGTATTTCTCCTGTGTTTTTGAGAACTTCTTACTGGCGTATGCACTGGATGTAACAAAGCACTTTTTTCCTGCAACAGTACGCCCCATTCCTTTAGAACTGGCATCCAGTTCTTAAAATAAAGTCTTCTGAGAGGGAGGGTAACAATAGAACGGGAAAATGTGTTGAGGGTGTTCTAAACACACTCCAAAGCCTTCTGGCACTCATCAGACCACACAATTTTTTGTTCTTCGTCCCTTTCGTCAGTTCAGTCAAAGGGCCGTCAGGACGCAAAGTGGGGTACATATCGTCTATAGTAAGACAACAATCCGATGAGTGACCTGATCTGTTTCTTTGTAGTGGGTTTGTGTAAGGATAAAATCTTTCCACTTTCTTTCCCTCTGGCATCATTTTTCCCCCACTGAAATAGTGTGACCCAAAAAACTCGAGAGTTTGAAAACCGGCACGAATTTTTGATGGTCTTGCAGTCAAACCAAAACTTCTGATCTGCAAAAAACAGCTCGTAAGTTAGAAAGGAGGTCACTCCATGACTTTGCCCCCAACAAAATGTCATCAAAAAAACTGACTGCACCACATTCATGGAGTTTCAGGGCTCGCATCATTCTGGCAAAAGAAGCTGGGGCATTTTGCAAACCAATTTCCATTTTCGTCCCTGGGAAAAAACCAAAAGGTGTTTGAAACGCTGTCTTTTCCTTGTCAGTTTTCAGCCATTGGAATCTGCCAGTACCCTTTAGTCAAGTCTACTTTCACAAAATACTTTCCTTCCGAGAGCTGACAAGAAGTTCTTCAATGTCTGGGATAGGCTCGGAAATCGGAACACGTGTTCTTAATTACTTTTCTGTAATCGATGCAGAAACGCACTGATCCATCAGGTTTGTCCACCAAACCAAACGGTGAGCTGTACGGAGATGTAAAGGTTCTATCACCTTTAAATCCAGATTACATTGATTTCTCTCTCAACCCAAACCTCTTTTTTTGCAAATGGGAGGGGGTATGGCGGGTTCGCACTGGTATTTCAGAAGTTAACTGATACTATGGGGTTCAATACCAGTTACTGTACCTGGGGTATCCGTCAACACATCCTGAAAGTCTTTCAAATGTCTTTGAGCTGTTCTGTTGACTTGTAGACAAATCATTCGACAGAACCACATCCTCATAGGTTTCACCTTTGATAGACAGAATAGGAAAAGGGGTACAACATCATCTGCACGGTAGATGTTAACACTCCTACATTTGCTGTTTTCATAACCTTGAATCTGTCCCTGTCTTTACATTGGGGTACAAAATTCATCACTGATAATGTCTGTCATGTTGACATCAGTTTCCTGACACAGGACATATCCACTCAACCACTGTTTGGGATGGCAACATTTGTACGTTCAACATACTTCTTCAACATGTTCACATGAAATACCTTCTCAGTGTTTGCCATTTGATCTTATAATTTACTTCAGAAGTTTTTCGACCACCTGAAAAGGCCCCTTTCCCCACATAACACGAAGCTTGTTATGTTCATCAGTGGTAATACAAGGACTTTATCCCTACACTGAAGGAACGTGCCTTTGCTTTTCTGTCTGCAAAGACCTTGTACACACAGTTTTTCCTATCAGCTGACTGTTGAGCAAGCTCACATGCATCCTTCAAACGATTATGCATTTCAAAAAAACGTATTGGTAAACAGTTTTACTGTCAGGTATGTCCTCTTTTCCGTCCATTGTGTCATAATATAGATCCAAAGGACCCCTTGGTGAGTGTCCGAAAAAAAGCTCAAATGGTGAGAATCCCAGCGTTTCGTTCGGCATTTCCCTGTATGAAAAAAGGGCAAAGCCGGTACGAAACGATCCCATTCCTGGGGCTCTTGCCTTGCAACCTTCTCAACATGGATTTTAACGTTCCATTGAAACGTTCAACCATGCCATTCGATTGGGGATGATAGGGGCGTGGTTGAAATGGAAGAGATTGACAACAGTCTGTAAATTTCTCTCATGAATCAGAAATGAATTGCGTTCCACAATCCGAGAGAATTTCGTCTGGAAGACCCACTCTGGAAAAAATTGCAAGTAAGGCTTCAGCGACAGATACTGTATAAATTTTCTTCAGTGGAATCCCCTTCTGGATCCCTTTGGGTTGCTGTATCCACCAAAGTCAAGATATAGCGATATCCAAGAAGACAGTGGTACGGTCCAACAAGATCAATAGCTCCCTTTCCGAAATGGAACGGAAATGAGAGGCATTTGTGCAAAGGTGCACATGGAACGCGCCCTTTTCTGAGATGTCTTTTGGCAGAAGTCACATGAGCGGCAGTATTTCGTAATTTCCTTTGTGACACACCCGCCAATAAAAAGAATCAAGAAACTCTTTAATGTTCTTTTGATTCCGCAGTGACCAGCGAACAATGCATCATGACCGTGTGCAGTACTGTTTTTTCTAATTGGTTTTGGAACCACAACTTGTCTGTGTCCGGGTCCAGGTACACACCTGTAGAGAATTGTCAGACCAGTATTTTACGTTGGTTTGTCCGTTTGTACGTCAGTGACAGTCTGTTTAGCAGCGAAAGTATTGTCGTCAGCGTCTCGTCTTTTCCCTGCATTTCTTTTAAATCATCTGGGTAATCGGATTTCATCCAGTTTTGAGACTTTTAGGGGGCTTTGTAGCCTTTCCCTGCTCTATGACGTTTGCTCTAGTACTCACAAGACAAGGAACAAACGATCCTCCAGCACCACCATGTACTGTAGCGACACCTGGCAAATTGCCCAAGATCAAGTCCCCAGACTGGGTTATCAATAACACAGGCGGTAAGAAAACCGGAGTAGTACGGGTATCGACTGAAATTTTCCCCCAGCGGGGAAACGTTTCAATCTTGCCTCCAAACGACCTACACTTTTGGACAGTGTTGAGATACTGGTCTTGAAGGCGAAAGATTTCCGTACACCCGCAGTATTTCACCCAGTGTCTCGCAAAACCGAAGCCTGCAATCCATTGATGGCTCCGTTTTCTAACACCAGTCCATCAACAGATTGATCTGGTGCCAAACAAGGCCTTCTTCACAACAGTGGAGACTAAGCGGGTTTTGAAAATTTGGGTTTGAAAGGGCAATTTTTCCTCAAATGGAACTTGCCATCACAAAAGAAACATCGCATTGTCTGATCGGGAGCCGACTGATTTTGTGAACTTCTGTTCTGTCCACGAACTGGCCCAAAAGGTCTAACGGGTGGTCGTTTTCCACGACCTCGGAACGTTTTGCTGAGGAGTAAAGGGGCTTTCCGGCGGGGAGTACTGGCATTGACGAAAGTCACTCGAACCGCGGAAAGATCCCTGTCCGTTCCTAGGATTTGTATATCCCTTGAGGACTCAAAAAAGACCCACGATTTCCTTTCCTGTAACTTCCCTGTCCTGATGGGATAGTACATGACGCATGAGACTCAAAGATGGGAAAAATTCTCCTTTTCCTACCACGCCCTTATCTGGGTGAGCGATACAATACTGATCAGCCATCTGACACATTCCTCCACGTTTTCAAATTGCCTTCTTTAAGGAAAGTGGCCAGATCTTGGGTCCCCGCTCTGGAAAAGTTGTTCTCTAAGAAGGAGATCTCGCAGTGATTGAAAAGTTTTGTTCGTTTTAGACAAATCGAATCCATCGATCCAAACAATGGGGGGCTCATACGGATCAGAAACGATGGAAACGATTCTCCTTTTTCAGGCGCACAGAACGGAAACGTTCGTGAAAACGATCAGCCGAACATTGAAATTTCTTGAGGGAGTTCTTCTTTCAACTGATCCCAAGTTAAATTTTGTTTCGCTGCAAGTGAGTGGTACAGTGTCAAAGCGCTACCCTTAAACAACGACGCAATATACAATGTTCCACTTTTCCTTTGGCCCCAAACCCCAAGACGTTGCGTGACTTTCAAATCGGAAAAGAAAACTATCAAAGTCATCCGTTTTTTCCTCAAAAGGTGGCAACTTGGGAAAATATGCCACTTTTGGTTGAGGCATGGCTGCGGAAACCCCACTGGTGGAGGTTCTCCCCGATGCCTTAAACTTCTAATTTCAGCATCAGTCTCTAATTCTAACTGTTTCAACTTAAAATTTCCCCCTGTAGCTATTTTCTTCAGCTTCCCTCGTAGTCTATTTCTTCAGCTTCAGCTTCCCTCTGTAGTCTATTTTCTTCAGCTTCAGCTTCCCCTGTAGTTTATTTCTTCTCTCTCTCTTAGCCTGTCTGCCCAAACTGTGCATTTTGCACATAAGTTAGTAATTTTTCTCCCTCAAAACCCAAGCGTTCCGCTTGTTTTTAAAATAATTTATCAAAATCATCCATAATGAATCGTCAGAATAAACAAACCCAAAAAACTCAAAGTATGAATAAAAAATAAGGCGATATATGATGAATTATGTTTCACAAAACCGTAATTATAGTATATACAAAAACAGAATTCATTTCCGGTGTAAACAAAAAACCGCTTACTAAAACAGGGTAGATATGAAAACCAAGGAATGTATTCTTTTCCCAAAAAAAAATTGCAACTGTTATCAATTGGAATTTAAAAAATCAAAAGAAGTTTAATGCAAAACTGTTTCCCTAAGAGAAAAAAAAAATAAACACAATAAAGTTTCCGAAAATAAATTCTTTATAAAGTTTAGTTTTCAAATGTTCTTGTTGTCAGTCTTTCTTTCTTACTTAATTTCAAACGAATTTACAAAACAAATGTACCGCCTTATACAAAAAATGAATATAAATTTACAAAACAATGGAATCACAAAAAATTTTAAAAAAAGGAGAAAACACAAACTAGCGGAAATCCTACCTAAAAGATGAAAAATGTTGAAAAGAAAACTAGATAGGGGCCTATTGAGGAGAAGGGTTTTAAAAGATTTTGAAAAGGGGTTGGAAAAGGAAATGAAAGGATACACCGGACCGGAACAGTAAGAGGAAATCAAGAAAAGCAAAAGAAGCCCCCAGACAGCACCCTAGTGGTCACTGTCTCCCCTGAAACTGGAAACGGGAAAAACAAATCCACAACACAATATACACCACACTACAGTAATAATACAAAATAACTAAACAATCAATCAATAAATGCACATTCACCCAAACTCAAAAAAATCTCGCACCACACCCAGAAAAAAAATGATCAAAAGATAAGATGTTTATTTGGGCAGAGCGGTAATCAAATCCACCACCTACACTACTAGCGTGACGGAGGAAAGTTGATCCCACACTCTGAGGGGCAAGGGGGAAAAAACAAACTGAAACAATAGGAAAGCGAAAGAAATAGATATTTATCAGAAGGGAAAGACTATTGACTCCCCAACGCCATGTCCCCCTGCTAAACGCAGGAAGAGGTTGGGGCATCAGTCCTGGGAAAGGGGACAAAATTACCTAATCCTCTAGGGGAAGGACAGCGATTCCTCAACGCCCGCCCCTTGCTGCCAGGTTCGAGCAAAGGAGGTTGAGGCTAATCGGGCCCGAGGTGGGGGAAGGGTCAAAAAGAAATCCTACCAAAAAAAAAAAACCCTTAACGGAGTAGAGCAACCCCAAAAAAAATGTCAACCACCCTAACACAATAGAAATAGAAAAAACACAACAAATGCAAATATTATACACAATAAATAATTAAACTTTCTTCTTTTTTTTTTCCTTTCCTCAAACCCTTGAGGGCACAAATAGAATTTCCGAGGGTTTCAAATAGAAACCTTTCCTTTTTTTTTTTCCTCAAACCTTAGGGTACAAATATAAATCTTTTTTTTTTTTAAACCCCAAGGGCACAAATAGAAACTTTCTTTTTTTTTTTTTTTTTTCCGGAGAAAAAAAACGGCAGCTACGCCGGTTAACTGGAGTCGGGGTCACCCCGTCACACTGTCACTCTTGCATACCCGCATTCAGACAGCATTACTCCATACGCACACGCAATCTTTTCCCAAACACCCAAAAGGAGCACTACCGAATGTTTTCTCTCCCCCTCTCCTTCAGGGAAAACACTTTACTAATCACAACAACAACTTGTAACAGATTTTACACCCCGTTTCTCTTCTCCGCACTGAGGACAAATAAATCCGCACACATGTATCTCTCCTCAACACCGAGAGACAAATCAAACTTCACAAAATGTATCTCTCTTACACTGAGAGAAAAAAAAATAGTCTTCACCTTGATCTCTCTTTTACACTGAGAGATAAAATAGTCTTCACACTTGTATCCTCTTTACACTGAGAATAAAATAATCTAGTTCCGCTTCTATAAAGCTATGGCCTTCACATTCCCTTATCCCAAAATTCCGGACCAGGAAAATACATAACTCCCGTAATCACTGAGGACCTGCCTGCCTCAAGTAAAAAGCTTCCCTGCTTTCTCAATTCCCCCGTCTCTCTCTCTGAGACAATATACTGCCCCCTCGAACCTCCCGTCCTGGAGATACGAGTCTCGACTTTTCTTCCCCGACTTCCTTCTGTCTCTTGCGAAATGACGAGCTTCAACTCCTCTCCCTGGAGTTGGTACTGGCTGGGGCTGAACTAACCGGTGTGGTTCCCCACACCATGGCCATCTTCAACCACCTCACGGGGTGAAAGATGAAGGGTGAAGGGCTTGAAACACGAATAAGGTTCGTGTAAAGTAACCTGGCTTCTCAATTCAACATATGAATTCTTTCACTTATTAAGTTTTTCCCCCTGTAAACTTTCCCCAACTATCTATCGCTCACCTGGTAATGACTGGTCACAACGAGGACCACGTCCTGACAGGTTCGAGTCTCTAGGCCATCTGCTTGGTTAAAACTGACTCTTTCCCCCCCCCTTCTCCTAGTGAGAGCAACTCAGTGTTCAAACACATACCAGCACCTTACCTTACCAGCCCTTGTTAAACTCTCACTCAGTGGTCACTTTCACCCAATGACCACATTCGTTTTCTTGAATGAGTCCTACTCACAATTTTTTTGGGGACGCCCGCTACACGAGTCAAAACCCCCATGAATTTCTTCCCTTTAATTGTGGCACGGGGAAATGATTCATATCACTAACTACATGTGATGGAGCGTCACATGCCTTGTGTAGGCTACGTCACATGACACACTGTCTTTAAGATGGTGAACAGATAATAATGACTGGCTTACTGTCTAAAGTTACAACCCAGTAAATCTAGTGTCCAATAGCATCTCTGCTGCACAGCGGGTTTTCAGCTGCTTACTGATGTAGGCTGGTGACTCGGTGAGGGAAGAGTTAAGAAAAAAACAAACTGTACATTGCGTTATTTAAGTCAGTGTTGTATACGTGTCAATTAACCACTGGAAACAACTGTCTTAAAACACAGAGAGACCTGGTGTCCCTGCTTAGTTGTACTCGAACATGTCATTTTCATTAAGATGATCTGTCCAACAAAAAGCCATTGTCCCATACTCAGTCTCTGTTCCAACATGTCCTCATTCAGCACTGGAGATGAGCTGTCAATCCCCAACTGGAGCACGCAGACAGGTCAGGATTGCTTTTTTTCCCATCTGAGATCCACTTTATAGCATGGAAGTTCATCAGATCTGAAACACACACAAGTCAATCTGCCTGACAACATTTGTTACTGATGGAAAACCATCCAAGAAATCATTCTGCCCGCTAAAGTGGAGTTTGCCATTATGTAATCAAACATTCACTCAAAGTACCACATTCAGATCCCACAGACCAAAACACAAAGATAAGGCTCCAAGACTTATGACTTTGTCATGGTGTACCAACTGAAAAATTTTCAACTGCTACACTAGAACAAGACTGGAGGGACACCAAAATCTTTCTTCTTCTGCACCCTTAACTTTGAGAAGAGTCAAGTGGGGGGACCATACATTTAAATATTCATCAGGTTCCTTGAGCCTTTTTTGCTTGTTCTTTAATTTTTTTAGCCTGGGTTTTTGATCGAGCCTGAGCTCCCAGTTTCTTTTGCTGAGTAGTGAATCAAAAAAAGCACTAGAACAGTTTCAAATGCAACACTCAAATGGAAGTTCCTGTCCTCCAAATCCACTTCATTTTATGCACTCTACAACGACAGCCAAATGAGCCCTCATATAAAGTTTAATGTCTGTTCAAAGGGTGGGCAGTGCACTCTGGCCTGGACTGGCCAAATGAACAAGTAACTGACTGAAATTTGGTGCCACAACAATGCAATACATACTCTCCAGCTCAATAACTTGAATAATGGTTGCAGGAACATACAACCATGGGTACCTTACCACTTACAGCTGTTAATGTCAAACAGGGTATCTGCCTTTTCAATAGGGCTGCTCCCTTCCACACCAAATTCCACCCCTTCCCCTTAAACACACCACAAACACAAAACCCTCTTATTGCACAACTTCTCTTGGCACTTACACTGTTCTGGAACTGAACTGCCATGCCACAAGAAAACTAAACAATAAAACTAAAAATGAAGCAAACAAAGAAACATACCTCTACAAGGTTGAATTTGATTCTAACCAACATGCTGAGCACCCGCATTCCTGAGGGCTTGTACACACACAACAGGCCATTCAGCCGACGATAGGCAGCAGGCGCCCAAGTGAACCGAGGCATTGTCACAATCAGACAATGTGTCAATTACAGTGTGCCTGCAACACATCCCCAATAGCAATAAAATCATTAAGATAGATCTAAGCAAATCAGCATCATCCCCCCCCCCCCCCCCCCCCCCCCCCCATCCGAATAACTATATGAGAAAATGCACACTTTGTGTTTGTGTGAAAAATGGGAGCTGAAACAAAATCTGTTAGCAAGTTACTAACTAGTGTACCTTTATGATCCGGTGCTCAATGGTAAATTCTTAGCTCAATTTTTAGCACATTTTTTTTTATAACAATCACAAACAATGTTGAGTTATAATTTTTCTTTTAACCTTAAATAGTAAATTTTAAATTCATTCACTCAACCATTTTCTCCCCTTCCTCATTCAGTATTGCACATTTAACTTTAAAGGCAACATACTGATGATTGCACAAATGCCTGCTGCCGTGTAACATGTTGGATAAGGGTCTGAGAGTGATTCATTGCTCATGAATGATTCTTGATGCCCAACCACAACTGTGAGCATGTCATACCAACTGACTGTGCTGCTAACAATCATTTTTTAGTTCACAAGTGTGCCTTCACCTCAGCACATCAAAATCCATGAACAGAACCTGTTCTGTCCTTGTTAGATAGTAACCCTGTGGTAGTGTGTCCATATTTCGATACAGTAGCCGTCATCCTACGACTCCGAGGAAGGTGACTACGATCATCTTTTATGACGGCCACTGTCTCGACTTGCTCTCATTCTAGCTCTGCATCACCTGCGATCTCACTCTAGCTCTGCATCACCAACATGCCACGTTTACAATGTCCAGTTGAAGGGTGTGACTGGGAATCTCAAGACCTTGGAGAGGCCTTTGCGGCGGCACTAACACGGTTCTGCAGATGCACAACGCCACAGTGCACACCGCCCCAGACCCAACCCGACCAAATCCACAACCTAAGCTGAAGCTAGAACCGCCCTTAGTAGCCGCCGGCTGTGATCCTGATCGGGGTGGTCGCTTTCACCCGACAATGGAGTATGTAAAAGTTGCATGGCTATCAGTGATGCTATGATTGCCACAGCGCTGTTCTACTGCCGTGACTCGGATTTGCACACTGACCTCAGCGTGATATTCGTGGCAACGTCGCAGAATGGCAGAAGCTGACCTCTTGGCCGCAGTCAAACGGCTTGCTGTGAAGGATGAGAGCACTCTAGTCCATGCATACGTCTCATTTAAAAATGACCCAGTCGCCAGGCACGGAATCCGGACATTCCTCGCCCGACTCAAGGGTCAAGCATCCCTGTGCCAGTACACCGCACCATGTCGAGAACGGGACTGCGACCATGTCTTTGACTATAGCGATTGGATCACAAAGACCACCTCATCGCGGCATTGCTGATCCTGAAATCTTGTCTGACCTCCTTGGGGACCCCAAAACTGATAGGATTTTGGGAAATGAGATTGTCAGCTATGTGGCGCAGAAAGAGGAAGGCAAAGCAACGAGAAGCGCAGTTGGAGGTGCCATAGCAGCAATTGGTGACAAAAAAACAGGCTGCCCCTCACAAGACCATCACTCCACCGACCAGGGTTGGGCATGTGGCGGTCCCGGACAGGGGCCAAAAAATGATCGCCACACGAGATAAAAAACTCTGTGAGGCCTGGACAATTCATATGCGGCAAATGTGCTGTAAAGGGTCACTTCACTAAATCCGCAGAAAATTGCTCAGCTGTGGCACCTGGTCATAGAGACCAGAACCTCCAGAGTGTGCCCTCGTGGTGGGGGCAGAAAAGCCGGACTTCAAATCACCACCAAAGGCTCGAGGCCATCACAAGGGCCCGACTTCAATGACAACGCCTTCATGTTTGACCAGCTTTTGCATGGCCTCCAGCAACTGCGGCTCTTCAACAACGACATTGAACACATCGAGATCACAAACCCATCTGTCAAAGATCATCACGTCTTCAATGGCCAGTGGATTAGCCCGTCCATCCAAACCCCACCCCATGCTGCCGGTGCAAATGTCCGTGCTCCCCAAAGAACATCCCTGCGTTGGGGAGCCCCTTACAAACCCCTCATAAACTCAAGTCTGTCAACATATCCAGGGTTTGCAGATACGGGTTGCCAGAGTATGTCATCCCTTGTCAGTTGCCCCATACTAGGCATTGGGACGTGACCTGATCCCTGTGACACTCAAGATGAAGGGTGCTAATGATCAGGATCTAGGAGCCCTGGGTCCCTATTTGTTGTCTCCATCACAGCTTGCGATGTGACGGGCTCTGCTGTCGTTCTCAAAACAATTATGCTATGTCTCCAAACAGATCTCCAAGGCATTCCTCTGTGGGGAAAGGGCATTGTCTGCGCGGCGTTATACTCCCTACATTCCCTGTTCCAGAGCCAAGCCCACGCTGCAAGGCAACCTCATCAAGACAGCTGAGACAACATGCCCTCCCCGAAGCGCAGTAGTACCCCACCACCCAAGCCCACACAGTCCCCCCCGGGCCCTTTGTCCGCCACGAAAGACGATGTAGAGGCCCTTAAACAGTGGCTCCGGGATTATATGCTGCAACGACCTTCAACACTTGTGAACATCAGCCCCTTCCCCTCATGTCAGGGGGAACCCCTTTGGGAGCTCCACGTCAATCCCGATGCCAAAGCCTGTCGCCATCCACAAACCTTGCTTTTGTCCCCATCCATTGGCAAGACCAGGGAAGGCAGATTCGGAACGAGATGTGCGCTTAGGCGTCCTTAAACGTGTTGACCCCAATACCCCGTTACTTGGTGCTCACGGATGGTTGTGACTGCCAAAGCGGATGGCCTCCCACGGCGCACAGTGGACCTCCAACCCCAAAACCGTCAGTCTGTTCGGCAAACTCATCATGTTCCTTACCCATTTAATCTCGCCGACCGCGTCCCACAAGGCACCATAAAGACTGTCACAGATGCATGGAATTGGGTACCACTCAACCCCCATTCGGGCAGAGGAGCGCCATATCACCACCTTCAATCACTCCATGGGGTCGTTTCCGTTAAAAAGTTGCACCCCAAGGCTTCCTTGCCAGCGGCGATGGCTACACGCAGCGTTTTGATGCCATCATAGCCGACTTCCCTGACAAGGTCAAATGTGTGGATGATACCTGCATGTGGTCACCGACATTGATCTGCTTTCATCCCAAGCTTGCAGCTGGCTAGACCTGTGTGCTCGCATTGGGATCACACTCAATCCCAAGAAATTTCAGTTTGCCCAAGAAAACTGTGCAATTTGCAGGGCTCACTATCACCCCCCACAAACCTGCCCAAGCCCAAGTTCCTTGACGCCATTCGCAACTACCCCACCCCCTCAGACATTTCAGGCGCCAGAGGGGGGTTTGGGGGGGGGCTTGGTGAACCAGGGAGCTTATGCCTTCTCGATGGCGACACAGATGAAACCCTTTCGCCACTTGCTGAGGCCTTCACCCCATTTCGATGGAGGGAGGAACTGGATCGGCTCTTCCAGCAGTCCAAGGAGGTCATCATAAACGAGATGAAGGAAGGAGTGAGACTCTTTGGACCCCTCACGCCCCCACCTGCCTCGCCACAGACGGGGTCCAATGATGGCATTGGCTTTCTTCCTACCCAAAAACACTGCTCTTGTGCGCCTACCACCCCGAAATGCTGTCGTGATGGATGGAAGCTGTGTCGGTCGGCAGCAGATTCACCACAACCTGCTGAGAGCCGCTATGCTCCCATTGAAGGCGAGGCGCTAGCAGTCGCATATGCCCTCCACCAGACCGTTACTTACATCTTAGGGTGCACTGACCTCTTTGTTGCCCCCCGGACCACAAACGCTCTACAAATTTGAATGATCGATCTCTTGCAGACATCCACAACAGACGTCTCTTAAACCTTAAAGAGAAAACCCTACCAACCGATTTGAAGTGGTGTACGTGTCGGCAAGAAGAACCTGGGGCCCCCATGCCACTTCCAGACACCCAGCTGATCAGTCTGAGGGACCCGGCTTGGGGCGGTGACCCTTCAGAGCTGAACTCGGTTTCCCTTTTACCAGGAAGCCCTGAAACACCTCAGAGACGGCGACAGCATGGATGAAGCAAATGACCCCTCCCCCAATCACAGCTGCAGCTGTCGCCCCTGTGTGCCCTGGACAGTCCGCCAAGTTGTTACAGGACATGGTGCAGGAGGCCACAGCTTTCCGGAC
The DNA here is from genome assembly GCA_018398815.1 of Conus ventricosus. Taxonomy (NCBI): domain Eukaryota; kingdom Metazoa; phylum Mollusca; class Gastropoda; order Neogastropoda; family Conidae; genus Conus; species Conus ventricosus. The sequence continues at coordinate 18,771 of JAFLJL010000348.1, read as the reverse complement.
CCCACCTTCTGGCAGCTCGTCCAGCTCATTGAAGAGGGCTTTCCATCCAACTGTAGACAGTCCCAGCTACCTGCGCCCCTTCCACAGGTCAGTAGCAGCCTCTGTGTTGTTGACGGTGGTGTTCTGATGGGCCAGAGGGTTTGTCATCCCACCCCCTCTCCCCCCCTACCATCCTGCAGTCCCTCCATGCGGCACACCAGGGCTCAACACATTGTACCCGAGCACAGGACTCTGTTTATTGGCCGAACACACTGTTGATATCACCCGTGTCCGAGAGGAGTGCACCCACTGTCACCGCATGGCAAAATCCAACCCCATGCAGCCACCATCAGACAACAGGCTACCAGATTACCCATTCCAATGGTTTGCAGTGACTACTTCACATACAACAACACAGACTACGTTGTCATTGTGGACAGTACCTCCCATTGGCCAATGGTCTACAGGTCCGAATCGGGGGCTGATGGCCTCATCCGACGCCTTCGAGAAACATTTGCCACTTTTGGCATCCCAGAGGAACTCACCAAGAAAAAGGAGGACCCCAGTTCACTTCAGGGGAAAAAACAGGAGTTCCTGAAGTCTGGGGAGGGCCATCACAGGATCACTTCTGTTGGCTTTCCTCAGCTAAACTGCCGGGCTGAGTTGGCTGTGAAAACTGTAAAACGCATGCTTGTGGACAACATCGGCCCAAATGGTTTCTTGGATGTGGACAAATTCCAAAGGGCCATTCTATTTACAGGAACACTATCGATCCCGAGACCAGGACATCCCCCGCAATGGTTCTTTTTGGCAGACCCATACGTGATGCAATTCCCATCCCGCTGGGGAGATACACACCCCCTGAAGCCTGGAGGGACCTCATGACCCAGAGGGAAGCTGCCCCCGGCGAAGAGACACTCTCAGGAGCATGAACGCTGGGGGTGAACATACACATCGCCTCCCTCCTCTCATGGTAGGCGATCACGTATACCTGCAAAACCTGCGTGGCAACTACCTAGACGGTGGGAACGCACTGGCTGTGTGTGGAAGTTCGCCAACACCATCAGTACGTTATCCTGTTGATGGGTCAGGGCGAGTCACTATCCGGAATCGCCAACACCCACGGAAGTTCATCCCGTTTCACCACAACATGCATCCATTCCCCCACACCCCTTACACCCCACCAGTCACCTCACCTGATGTCCGACCCACATCCCCCGAGCACCCATTGGCCACCGCCAGTGGCACCTCCACGTGTGGCCTCCGCACCGGACGCCCTGCCAACATCCGACACACGGGGAGCCACCGACACCTGCTCCGGCCTCACCTGTCCCAGCCTCTCCCGATCCACACACGCGCAGCCCTTGGACTGGGAAAATCCCCAACAGAAAGGCAGCCTGACCCCTAAGGACTCTGTGGGGCACCATCTTCACCGACAAAGAGACGAGTACCCTGGGGCCCTCGCCCGACTATTACCCTTTAACCAGCCAGGCATGAAGGAGCTCTCGCACCTGGTACCTCCAGGCATGGGGGGCCTCTCGCAGAATAACATTTTCCAAGACGCTGGAACACTGGCGACAGTGACATTAATCTTTTAGTCTTTTCTGTGCCCTTTACACTTCCCCTAGGGAAGGGGGAGAGACAGTGGGCAGTATTATTAATGTGTTTTTCGTTGGCACAGAGTTATATATTCAGTTTTCATTTGAAGTTATAAGAAGGTTGGGCAAGCATAGATTTTGTTTCAGTTTTAATCGTACCCGTTAAAACTTACCCTGGGGAGGGAGATAGATAGTAACCCTGTGGTAGTGTGTCCATATTTCAGATACAGTAGCCGTCATCCTAGACTCCGAGGGAAGGTGACTACGATCATCTTTTTCTGTAATTTAAACGGGGTCTACATTTTTCACTTTAATTCAAAGTGTGTCGGGAGAGTTTCAAGTTTAATTACTATTGGTATGTTTGGTCATACCTTTTCTGTTCTCAGAAACTTTGAACTGCAAAGATAGTGGGCAAGAAGCGACAGCTACTGTACTCAATCTGCTGTCACTGAAATCATCTGCCATGACCTTTTTTTTTTGGAGAAACTTGAACCTGTTTTGCACTTCCCATACCCAAAAATGTGTTTCCATTTGCTTTTCAAACAATGTGAAACTTCACTGAAAAAAAATAATTATTTCACTCTCAGACGACATACTTTTGCCGGTGCACTGCAAATTTCTTGCTCTTTCCCGATGGTTTATTTCTTATAGTAGTAGTAGTAGTAGTGTGTAGGGACGTAATCAATACATAGGCCGTTAAGCCTTTCAATGTCCCTCGTGTTATTTTACTTTTATGACAGGTTGAAAATGCATGCAATAAAATTTCCTTCTTATTCATCCAAGCTTCTAAACTGTACTTAAATTTCAAGTCTTCATCCAGCAAATTCTTAAAAACATTAGTATTTTTAGCAAATTTAAGTGCAGTTGGCAAACTGTTCCAGTTAGCAATAACTCTGTTACTGAACTTGAATCTCCCCATATTAGTATGAAACTGCTTAACAAATATTTTGCCTTCCCGAATTTCTTGTTCTATCTGTTTTAAAAACAGCCTCAAAAAAATAGTCCCACTGTATGTCCGTTTGTGGTAAAATTTAATTTTAAACACTTAAATCAATCCCCTCAAACCCCCGCTCCCTTTTTAAAAAGTGGCAAATTTAAGAAATTTAATTTTTATTGTATGGGGACATTTTTGGTCCCAATTCTTGCAAGTTTTTAGTAGCTTTTTCCTGTACTTTTTCCCGATTGCTTTTTGGCCCGTTCTTTTAAAAGGGTTGGGGTCCCAATTATTTTGGCCAAAATTCCAGGGGTGTCAAAAAAAGCTTTTTTTTTAAAATTTAAAAAACGTTTTCTTTATTTGGGGGAAAAAAAAGTTCTTTTTATTAACCCAAATCATTTGGTTTGCTTTTTAAACACTTTTGAATGTGAGTATAAAAAAGGGAAAATTCTTTATAAAAAGATTACACCCACCCTTTTTTTCCCTTCAAAATTCTGTACCAGCCTTTTCCCCCCACCTCTATTTCGGGTTGTTTTTAAAGTTCGGTTTTTTTTTGCCAAAAAGGCAAAACTTTACTTTTTTTCAACATTAAAATAAAATTTTCCACTTGTCTAAACCATTTTGGAAAAAAATTAAAAATTTTTTTGCAGACTTTTAAATATTTATCGTTTTTGTCAAAATTATTTTTAAAAATCATCAGAAAAAATTTTTAAAAAAACTATTTCCCTCATTTTGGAAGGGTCTTTTAATTTTAAAAATATTTAAACCCCAGTACAGGTCCCTTAAAAAGGGCCCCCTTTGGGGGGAATACCATCAAAACATCTTTCTCTGTCGACTTACAGTTACCCCTTTCTTACTTTTTGTTTTCTTTTTTTGACAAAAAATCCAAACCCCAGTTTTGGGAAACCCTTAAACCTAAACCGAAAAGCTTTCCTTTTTTTTCCCAATAATCTCCCCGGGGGAAAACCGTTTCAAAAGTTTTAAGGGAAATTTTCAAGGTAAATTATATAAACAGGGGTATTTTTCTCTACATGTTAACAAAATTTTCCAAACCCTTCAAAGAAATTGTGAAAATGAAAGGGCCCCCTTTTTTTTCCCGAAAGCCATGCGGGGCATACGCAAAAAAAATTTAAATTATCAGTAAAAGGAGAATACAAAGACATCTTTTTAAAAAAGGTTTCTAGCATTTTTGAAATGAAATTGCAGGAAAAGTTTTACCGGACGATATTTAAAACCTGGCTCAATTTTAAACCTTTTTTAAAAAGCAAAAAATTTTTCCCCGTTTTCCCATTTCGAGGGGTAATTTTCCCGGGCCCAAATGATTTTTATAAATTTTTTACTAAAGGGGGTCCCGGCTAACTCCTTACTTAATTCTTTCAGAATTTTTGGGTTTGGTTATTAAATCGGTCCCTGCCCCTTTAGCTGATTAAATTTCAAACAACTTCTTCTCTACTGCGGGCTGGGGGTAATTTTTATATCTGTAACTAAAAATTCCTTTTGGGTTTTATTTACTTTTCAATAAAAACAGTTTTTTAATTTGTATCTTCTTTAAAAAGACACTTGCGAAAAACTCATTTAAAATTCAGCTTTTCCATATCTGACCCCGGCCAACCCCCCCTTTTACCATAATTTAGGGGTATTTACCCCTGTTTTTAACTTTTTGCTTTGCACTTTTTTTCCCAAAAATTTTTTGGGGATTTTTTTTTTACATTGTTTGCAAATTTTACGTTCAAAAGCTTTTTTTGTTGATTTGTTTTAATTTTTGCTCTTATTTCGCATTCTTGCATTTTTACTGAAATTTTTTTCCCTCTTTGTAAAAAATTTCCCTTTTTGAAAAAGATTATATTTTTTTTAATCATTCTTGACTTAAAATCTTTTCAACAAAACCCTTTTTCCCAACCCAAATTGTCTTGGCGAAGTTTTTAATACTTGATCCCAATTTTAAACTTGATCCTTGTTTTTTTTCCCCGGGTTAAAAGGCCTGTTTTGGCCTGTTAAACCGTTCAAAAGGAAGAAGTAAAATAGATTTAATATGTTTTGGAAATGCGTGGAAACAGCCTAGGGGGTAACATACGGTCAAAGTTTTTCAATAATTTTCCCGCCCAAACGAAGGTGAAAAACCTGAGTCGGAAACAAAAACTAATGTTCATTTTGGGACTACCCGCAAAAAAGTTGCCCTAAACCACCGTCCGACTTGGGGAAAAAAAAAAAATCCTTATCTTTTTTTAAAAAAAACCCCTGTAAAATTGAAAGAAAAAGCCCAACCCTTAATTTAAAAAATTTAAAATTGGTTTTTAAAAAAAAGTACATACACAATACGGTCACGGGAAATTTTTCAATGGAATTCCCTTTAGTTTGGGTGAAACGGGAGAACTTCAGCTTTCCCGGCGATTTTTTAACCGGGTTTTACCCGTGTCTCCCGACTTCGAAAGTCGTCCTAGGTAGGCTAAAAATACATTTTGTTTTTTTTTCTCCCGAAAAAAGAGCGCCCCCTGGGTGAAAAGGGGTTTAAAATCACCAAAAAGTATAGTTTTCTAGGTTCTGCAACAAGTTAAAAACCACGGTTTTGCCCTTTTTTCCCTGTTTGGAAAATTATCTCTTTTGTTTTTGGGTGATGTCGGGTTCAGAGTTTCCCCTGCCGGTGCAAAATTTGGGAAGGGTTTACGGTGAACCACCCCCCCGGTCTGCTTTAACATTCCAAAAAGTCTAATAAACCAAAACCCCATTCTTGCTTTCAGTTGCCCATGGGAGGGGGCAGTTCACGTGAAGAAAAATTGCACTGCCCATAGTCCCCCTCCCGGGCCACCGGGGGGGCACGGCTTCCGACACTTTTCCTAGTGAGGGTTTTTTTTTTTTTTTTTTTTTTTTTTTTTTTTTTTAAAAACCCTTTTGGGTGAACTTCCAGTGGGGGAAAGTGGCATCGGCCTCGCTGGGGACTTAAAATTTTCCGGTTTAAAACCCCCCTTTTCCCCCTCCCCCGCTCCCCCCAAATTCCTCTGCTCCCTCCCCTCCCCCCCCCCCCCCCCTTTCCCAACCTATCCCTCCCCCTCACCTTAGCCCGCCCCGCCCACCCCCAGTGTAAGGATCCCCTTTTTCCCCCCCCCCCCCCCCCCCCCATTTCCTTTCCCCCCCTTGGGGGCCCTTTAAAAAGGGGGGGTTTCCCCCCAGACCCCCCCCCCCCCCCCCCCCCTCCCCCCCCCCCCCCCCCCCCCCTTTTCCCTAAGCTGATAAATAGGGCCCACTTTTGAACTTTTTAAAACCCGGGAACCCCCCCCCCCCTTTTAAAAGTGTCGAATCTTAAAACTCAAATGAAGGGGACACTCAAAAAGAAGAAAAAGGGAAAAAAAAGAAACTCTGCCCTTTTTTCCTTTCTTTTGCTGGCTGAGGCCCTGGTATTTGAACTGTTACCCAAAAGGGGAAATTTTCTGTCTGCCAACCCCGGGTTAGGAAATTTTTAATTTTGGGGTTTTAAAGCCCCCAGCTGACCGCAAAGGGCCACATCAGGGCTGTCGATTTTAAAAGGGTTTTAAAAAAATTTAATCAACTTGTTGATTGTGGACATTTTAATAAAGGGAAAGGGAAAAGAAAGTTTAAGGGGCCTTTTTAAAAATTTTTTCTGTCTAAACCCAGGTGCATTTCGGGGGTTCCCCTTCCCATAATTGTTTGCAGCCGGGGGGTTCCGGATTTTTTAATTTATTTTTATTGAGTTCTTATTTGAGTGAGTTGATTTTAACGGGGGTTACCCCCTGATGTGGCCCCTGGGGTTTCCGGGTTTGGGCTTAAGAAACCTTTTATTTTATCTTATCTTTCTTAATTGAGTTTTTGGGGGGAAAGGGGGGTTTAAGGCAATGCAGTAAGTTTTTCCCAAATCGATTCCTGATTCCCCTCTCTGTCTTTTTGAAAACCCTAATGCCCCCAAAATATGAACACCCCCCGTTCCCCCCCCAACCATCCCCTCCCCCCCCTTCTCCATTATCGTGCTATGTTTTCTCCCTGTCTTTTCTGCTGTTTCTTTTCTCCCTCACCTCGAACAGGCCCTTTTTTTATTTAAAAGGGCACGTTTGGCAAGGGGGGAAATGGTCTCAGCGCAATCAAAGCTAATTTCACCAGGAGGCTTTGACCAAGGTGAAGGGCCTCACAGTTTTTTGGGGGGTTTTTCTTGATTTGCAAAATAGCCAGCAAAGTATAAAATGTTTTTTAAATTTTTTTGGCTTTGTAGTCGATGATCCCCAGGGTTTAAAATAACATGTGTTTGATTTGAGACACTAAGGCAGCCTTTGTGGTCAATACTTTTTTATTTTTAAAAACCCTTTAGTGTTTGATTAAAAGACCAATGTTTTGAAAAAAAATAAAAGACTAATGAGGGGGGACAAAAAGGAGAAGGGGAAAAACCAAGAAAAAGGGGGGGAGGAGGAGGGGAAGAAAAGAAGAAGAAGAAAAAAAAAGGGAAGAAAAAAGAAGAAGAAGGGGGGAAAGGAGAGAGGGGAAAAGAGGAAAAGAGGGGGGGGGGGAAGAGAGAGAGAGGGGAGGGGAGAAAAGGGGGTGGAGGGGGTTTTCTTTTTTTTTATATTACAGCTTTGTCATTTTTTAAGTCTTACACTGTTTTGTTTGTTTTTAACCCCTTTCATATTTCATTGTGATTTTGCTTTGTGAAAAATAAAGTGGAAAAGGATTTTTGGGGTTTTAAAGGGTTTTTTCTTGCAATAAAAGTTACATAATGTTCATTGTTTTCAATGCTAAAAGGGAAAACTGGGAAACTGATAAGAAAAAAAAGGGGGGAAAAGAGAGTTTAAACTCTTAAAGTAGAGATTAAATGTGCACCTTTGCATGAAAACTGTTTCAGACTCTTCCAGTTACTACGGGGGAACCCCCTTTAAATTTTGGGGCGTTTGGGACCAGCAGAGGGTTGGGGAGAGTGTCACTTTGTGCGGATGGGTGCGTTTTGGCCCCAAAAGCCCTTTTCCCTTGTGCTGGAGACGGGAAAGGGTTGTCCCTTTTACTGAGGAGGCCCAAGGTATTTTATTTTTGATGGGATAAAACCCATTGTGACCCTTTTCACCCTATTGTTATGCCGGTGGGGGGGTCTTTTGATAAGCATGCTGTTAAAGGGCTCAGAACTTTTATCTCATACCCATTTCCCCCCCCTCATTCGTTTTTCCCAAAAATATTTCATTAAGACAAAACAATAAAAATGCCTGGTCACGACTGAAACCTGTGCCCTGTAAAACGGAAGAGAGAGAGGAGAGGGGGAGAGGGGAGAGAGAGAGGTTTGTTTTCTATAAACTTTTAGCCAAAACCCTGAAGGGCCCCTATCCCAATATTTAGGCTGCACTTCTTTGATTCAACTCCCAAATGGATTAAAAACCCCTTTCACCACACACACACCACACCAAAAACCACACACACACCCCGCAAACACACACACACCCCCACACACCACACATTTTAAAACACAAAAAACACACACACACAGCACACACACACTTTCACATGCACAGACACACACACACAACACCACACACACACACACCCCACACACAGATCACGCAATTTATTGAAACAAATTTTTCAAAAATTTCCAGAAAAATTTTATTAAAATTTTTTTAAAAAAAGTGTGTGTGTGGGTGTGTGGTGTGGGGTGTTGTTGGGGTGGTTTTTGTGGGTGTTTTTGGGTGTGCGTGGCCCCGCACAAGTGGTTCCCCATTTTAAATGGTGTTATTGTGTGCAAGTTTTGTTTTTTTCCCGTATGTGTGTATTTTTGTTGTGTTTTGGAAAAAGTATTGTGTTTGTGGGGTTTGTGTTTGTGTTTGTGTGTTGGTGTGTTTTGTGTGTGTGTTGTGTGTGTGGGGTGTGGTGTGTGGTTTTGTTTGTGTTTTAAAATAAGGAAGAAAGGTGGCATATGGTTAAGCCTTTCCAAACCCAAAGGGGAGTAGTGCATTTGGGGTTTGAGCCCTGCCTTTGTTGCCCTTTTTTTTCCCTTTAAAAAGACAAATCGAACTGAATGTCAAGTCCATCAGATGGGGACTATTTAAACAATCGGACCCCTTTTGCCCCTTTTTGGTCCCCTGCACATGTTAAAAAAGCCCACGGGGAGTTGAAAATCGAAAAAAAGCAGGGGGGCTCCCCGCTGCCAAGGGGAAAATTGAAAGTAGGAAAGAAGTTTGCCCCCGGGGAAATTTTTTACCAAAACCCAAAAATTTCACCTTTCCGTTTTCGTTTTGCCAAAACGTTTTTTATGGTTAAAAATGGAGGACAAAGTTAAACTTTTGGGAAGCAACCTATGTGAGGAAACAAGGAATAAAAAGAGATAAAGGAAAAAAAGAGGGGGCTGTATTTGAATGGTAAAGGGAAACGGGGCTTAATGAGCCCAGTAGGCTGCTCTTTTTGGCCGGCTCTACCTGGGGGGGGCAGCCCCGGTTTTATGAGTGAGGAATTTTGTTTTTGTAAAAACCCCTTAGAGCTTTGGGCTGTGATAGGATAGGCGCTAAAAATACCCAATTTTTAAAAAAAAATAAAAAGAAAAGCCTGAGGGTGAAACCCTTTTAAAAGTAAAAGAGAAAACAAAAAAAAAGGGCATGGGGGGTTTTAAATGAGGGGTTGGGTTTTTATACCGGGGTTTAAATTGTAAAAGAGTACAAAGAATGGGGGTTTTTTAATCTCCCTTTTCTGTGCTTTTTTTGGTTTTAAAGTTTGTTTTAAAATTTTTTCTGAAAAAAACAGTTTATCAAAATGCGTCAGACTTGCACTGGAAAACGGGTTAAAGGGGAAGCCCGGGCACTGGGAAAAACGTAGACCTCGGGGCAAGAGAACAAGGTTTAACGTAATAAGGTGTGTGTGTTTTGTGTGTGTTGGGGTGTTTGGTGTGGGGTTTTTTGTGTGTGTGTGTGTGTGTTTTTTGTGCCCGGGGTGTGGGTTTTGTTTCGTGTGTTTTGGTGTGTTTTGTGTGTGTGGGTGCGGTGTGTGTGTGTGTGTGTGTGTGTGTGTGTGGTGTGTGTGTGTGTGTGGTGTGTGTGTGTTAGTGTGTGTGTGTGTGTGTGTTAGTGTGTGTGTGTTGTGTGTGTGTGTGTGTGGTGTGTGTTGTGTGTGTGTTGTGAGAGTGTGTGTGTGTGTGTGTGTGTGTGTGTGTGTGTGTGTGTGTTGCACGCTCGTGCATGTGTGTGTAGCAGGAGAGATATGTGGGTATACATATCCAATATGTATTGTGTGTGTTTGTGTTCTGCCTGCCAGTGTGCAACTGTTGAAATCTGTCTGTCTTATTGTGTATTTACTGTCTCTTTCTTGTCCTTAGGTGTATGATTTTGGGGGGGTTTGTTTATATTATTTCTGTTTCCCATTTTGGTTTTTCTTTTCTTTCTTATTTTGTGTGTGGTCTGTTTCTGCCATATTGTATTCCTGTTTTCTATCTTATTCTTATACTTCATGCTTTTTTCCCTTGCCTTTATTCTTTCTTTTTGCTCTGTATCTTTATTTTTTAATCCTTTTTAACCATATTCCATTGTTTATTCTTTCTTACCCATGTGTGTGTGTGTGTGTGTGTGTGTGTGTGTGTTGTGTGTGTGTTGGTGTGTGTGTGTTGTGTGTCTCTGAATTATGGGGTGGGGGATGGGCGTGTGTGTGTGTGTGTGTGTGTGTGTGTGTGTGTGTGTTGTGTGTGTGTGTGTGTGTGTTGTAAAATTAGTCTCTAGGAATCATTCTGTAATGTTCTGCCTGCTTATGATACTTGTCTTTCCCCAGAGTATGCCAACTGGTGACATTGAGGTGGTGGTCTCCGACCTTGTTGTCCTGAACCCCTGTCAGCCAAAGCTTCCCTTGATCTGAAAGGCTTTCACCAGGTCAGTCCATGGCTGAATCAGGATGGTGGATGGAGAATGCTTGTCCTTCCAAACATTGCCTTAATTCTTTTGTTCATTGAATTTCAGTTTGTACAAAAAGGTACCAACGTTCGTGCTAATCAACCTACACACACACACCACACACACACACACACACACACACCACACACACACACACACACACACACACACACATGGTCAGGCATACACATGCATGTACTCTCTCTCACACACACACACACACACACACACATGCACGCACGCACGCATGCATGCATGCAAGCACACACGCACACACAAACAGGCATAACACACCGACATGTAAATATGCACACACACACTCATTTATCCAAGCATATGCATGCATTCAAAATGATATTTGCAAACACTGGCTTTATAGTCAGACACAGCACAACATGCTCATACAAGCACGTCTAGCATGCACATGCACATCAGCACCCACATTGCTCACACATTCTGCTGCACACACCCACACATGCTGTGTCAATTCTTCATAGCTTACTGAACTAAGGGCAGAATTGGTTGTTCGGAATAATTTACATTTTCAAGTGCCTGTGATGGTGAAGGTTGAAGGAGTCGCTGGGATGGAGCACCGTTACCTTGACCTCCGACACAACAGGCTGCAGAGGAATCTCCGCACACGATCCAAGATGGTGATGAAGATGAGAGAATTTCTGGCCAACAAACATGGTGAGGCAGTGTAAATCTCTTATCATCCTATGTTAATGCATGAAGAGTGATTTGTTATCGTCATCACCATTGTCGTCACCATCAGCATCATATCACCACCATGATCTTTGAAGAACAAAACAGAATTTATGCTTGCTGCAACTTTCCCTTGTCAACATATATGCATTTCACACTTTTAGAGAGAGAAAAGCAGAGAGAGAGAGAGAGAGAGGTGGGGAAGGTGGACAGAATGGATGGAGGAAGAAAGAGAATGAATGAAAGAATGATGGTTTCGTGTGGTCAGCTTACAAAGCCCATTCACAAGGCTGGGAGCGAAGGGGTTACGGGACTGTACGAAAACAAAAGTTAGAAAATAAACATCACTGATGCATTACAAGAAAGTACATAGTGATTGGATTCAGATCACAGATTTGCCTAGACCATAAATACAATAAGAACACAGGTAACTGTCAGTCAGATTTTCCAGATGTTTATCAGCAGTTACAAGAGTACAACAGTCATGACGGATCATCAGGATTTCAGTTTTCAATCTCTTTGCTGCATGTAGTGCTGCTTTTCACTCTTTCTGAAATTCTGACAGGCAATCATTCATGTTCCTTGCGGTTTCTTCAAAGTACGTCATAATGTCTTGATTGTAATGTGTCTTACATGGGTTGTCTGTGCTTAACACTAAGTGGTACCTGTGTCGTATGGATTTGCTGCTGCAGTAAAGTTTTCATTTTTTGTTGTGTAGATTTATTCACAGACGAATCGTAATTGTAAACTGCACCAGAGTTATCAACATCATCTTCAACCTTGTCACCATCAGTGTCAGATGGCAAGTCTAAGCTGGGAAGACTGTCACTGACTCACTGTCTGTGTCGCACAGTGCCATGTCGATGTCGATGTTCCATCGTGGGACAGTGAACTCGGTGCAGCAAAGGCACAGAGGAAGCGAGTTGGTGTGAATACTGACAAGTGTCAGCACAGATACTTCATTGTTGTTGCCACTTCTGCGCCATTGTATTATCAAAATTGTTGTTGCCACTTCGGTCACCATTGTTTATTAAACTAGAGGAGTCGGTAGAACAAACCAGACGGGGATACAGCTTCACTTGCCTTTTGTTCCGGTGTTGCCCGGCCCTTCTCCTGTCCCTGTTGACTGTGAAGGACATTTTCTCCTGAACACCGCACTGTGAGCTGAGGGCACATAACATGGGGATGGACGGACATTGTTGTCAGCCTAAGAATCACCAGTCTAGATGGACCCCTGCCTTCAATCTTAAATGATGACAATGTCATTTTGCGCAACCGCGGCGTTCAGTATATTTTCTACATTCAGTGAAAGACCTCATCGGGCATTTCAACACTTTCCTGTTAAGAAGAGCCATAATTTTATCCACCAGCTGTGAAAAGTCCATCTTGCAGGCAACCAGACAATGAAGTCATTCAGAGAGAGAGAGAGAGAGGGAGAAAGAGATGTATAGAGGGGAGTGGAGGGAGATGGAGGAAGGGAGGGAGATGACAGGGAGAGAGGGAGGATAAATGGAGGAAGGGAGAGAGAGATGGATGCGGGAACTATTGAGTGATGGAGGGAGAGGGGGGAGAGGGAAAGACTGAGAGAGAGAGAGAAGAGAGTAATTATGATACGCACTTTGTGTTTAACATCATCTGCATTTTATATGTATGCATAAATAGGGGTTACAGAAAATTATTCTGATCATTATTTTGTTGCTGTCATTTTTCTTCTCTGTGTTGGTTTGACATATTTCATCATCTGTGTTTCTCTCCAGACTGAACATGTGATTTACCTTTACTGTTTGTCTAAAGATGAACCGTCATTGTAGAATCTATTTCTCTTCAGATTGAAGGGTGATTTTACTCTCATTCTTTCTCTTTTGATTAAACAGGCAGTTTTAATCTCAAGCATTTCTCTTCAGATTGAACATGTGATTTGCCCACATTATTCTCTTCAGATTGAACATGTAATTTAACTGTCTGTAATCTCACACATTAAATATTATTTCTCCTCACATTGAACATAATGTTTTTGTTTTTAAATATGAAACATGCTATTCTGTTGTCATATTTCTCTTCAGTTTAAACATGTATTATACCCTCATCATTTTCTCAAATTAAACATGTATTATACCCTCATCATTTTCTCAAATTAAACATGTATTATATCCTCGTCATTTTCTCAAATTAAACATGTATATATCCTTGTCATTTTCTCAAATTTATACATGTATTATATCCTCGTTTCATTTCTCAATTAAACGTATTATATCCTCGTCATTTTTCTCAATTAACATGTAACATATTGCCATCATTGTTTTCTCCTCAGACTAAACATAATTCAGCACTTTTTTTTCCCTCTTCAGATTCAACATGTCATTTGCACTCTTTGTTTTTCTCCTCAGACTAAACATAATTCAGCACTTTTTTTCCCCCTCTTCAGATTCAACATGTCATTTGCACTCTTTGGTTTTTCTCCCAGACTAAACATAATTCAGCACTTTTTTTCCCTCTTCAGATTCAACATGTCATTTGCACTCTTTGTTTTTCTCCTCAGACAAACAATTCAGCAGCACTTTTTTTTTCTCTTCAGATTCAACATGTCATTTTATACGCTCTTTGTTTTTCTCCAGAATGAACTAATTGCACTCGCATTTCTCTTCAATGTCAACTTGCAGTTTTAATTCATGAATTTCTGTTTAAGTGAACAGTGATTTACC
>JAFLJL010000347.1:0-96209 GCA_018398815.1 Conus ventricosus | reverse complement strand
AGGTCAGAAAAAAAAACAATAATGCTCAATCCTGTATATGCTCTCCATGTGTGCTTGGACTGAATGATGTGTGAGTTGGTGAGAGGAATGAAATGAGATGACAGTGACAATGGCTTGTATCTATCACCTGAACACTCTTGGAGTCACCTGGAACTGAATGATGTGTGAGTTGGTGAGAGCAATGAAATGAGATGACAGTGACAAGGGCTTGTATCTATCACCTGAACACTCTTGGAGTCACCTGATGCATCTTAACAATGACCAGGTCACTGAACACATTTCATACAGGGAGTGGTCATCGTGTAGGGCTGTTTTTGTTCACCCTGCCACAGAGGCAGCCACACTCCATCTTCAGAGGACAGATGATATGAAGTCTTCACACATCTAATTCCATTCCACAGAACACTGCCTATGCTGACAGAAACAAAGCACATTCTGTGCTTCATTCCATTTCATGACTCTGTCCAGCATCAGTACATGTGTGACTCCAGCATCAGTACATGTGTGACTCCATTCCTTTTCATGACTCTGTCCAGCATCAGTACATGTGTGACTCCAGCATCAGTACATGTGACTCCATTCTGTGCTCCATTCCATTTCATGACTCAGTCCAGCATCAGTACATGTGTGACTCCAGCATCAGTACATGTGTGACACCATTCTGTGCTCCATTCTATTTCATGACTCTGTCCAGCATCAGTACATGTGTGACTCCAGCATCAGTACATGTGACTCCATTCTGCGCTCCATTCAGACCTGACTACATCAGCAAACCATTTCCAGTAGCAGAGACTTCTGTTTCCAGTAGCAAGCCCCTCTAACCAGTAGCCACTACCTCGGCCAGGTTTCAAACTACCGCGGGCTCGTTTTAAAACTACTGCTATCTAATCATAAATGAAAAACTATGTTTCTTTGCTTTAATAATAGTAAATACTACCTTCATTTCCTTGAGAGAGAGAGAGAGAGAGAGAGAGGAGAGAGAGAGAGGAGAGAGAGAGAGAGGAGAGATAAACTACCTTACAACATATGACAAAACTCAATTTTGAGCTCATTACTTAATTTATTGGGATTGGATTAATGAATTCTCATCCAGCACAAACCTAAAACATATAGGATTAGGACCAAAGAAGAAAATACCATGTTACAATGAATAGAAACATCATTCTTACTTAGAGAGAAAGAGACAAAAAAGAGAGACCATATGCAGGAGTCAGAGTAAGAGACAGAGACAAATAAGAGTTAGGTATGATAATAGAGACCATTATTCGATAAAAGATATTTGGACTTGCTAGATAAGCCAAACATTCACTGGCATAGGCTTATGTTAAGAATGAAAAAATGGTGAAGAAAAAAGTGTGTGTAGATCAAGATATACAGAAGAAAAAAATGTAACAAAAATTTAACTTGAAACTTTGCCACAAATTACAGTAGGCATAAGTGTGGATCGCCATTATGACTTTTCACTATGCATGGCCATTCTTCTTCTTCATCCTAGAGATGGGGAGTATAACCTAGCCCGTTGGCCCACAGTCTTCACGTAAACTATTCGCACTCAGGTTGCATGCATTGTGTATTTCTGGGAGGCCGGTACACACCCGTCTTTGGACATGAGCATCGGATCTTTAGAGGTCCGTTTATGATCTTAGCATGTGATCACAGACTAGACCTCGGTTTTAATAGTCCCCATCCGAACGACTATATGGGAATGGAATCAGAACCAATGTTAACTTCCTAGGGAAAAATCCCTCTAATCCGAAATTCGAACCCGCAACCCCATGATCACGAGTCCGACGCTCTACAACTGAGCTATCCGGCCCCGTGTAACTTTGCCTAAAACGTCTGCCTGCCGCACGAACACTTTTACGGTTACATTTGCGCGCCCGGCTTTCACTTCCCTCGAGAAACCGTCTTTCAACCAGGTCGGGAGGTGTTTTGAAATCTCTCACAATCGCTTTCCCACCGCGACGCCGGTGCCAGCCATTACACGATTCGAAGAGACAGAATGACTTGCACGCTCTGCGTCGAAAGGAACAGGAAAACCGAGTCCGCTCACACTCCCGCGTCAAACGGAACTGCTCTACTCACTCAGCGCAAATCTACTAAAACTCCATGATCGACTTCACCTTTGAAAAACCGTAGCAAAATTATCGCTCTTCGTAGCTCCGTAGCAGACCCCTCAAATATCGTAGTTGACTACGGCTGAATCGTAGCAGTAGTCAGGTCAGTACCATTGTGCTTGGACTGAATGATGTGTGCGTTGGTGAGAGGAATGAAATGAGAATGGGACAGTGACAATGGCTTGTAACTATCACCTGAAACACTCTTAGGAGTCCCTGACATTGAAAGATGTGTAGTATGTAGAGAGCAATGACAATGAGCAACAGTGACCATGCATGTAGCTATCCCCATAACACTCTTGTAGTCACCTGAACTGAATGAAGTTGAGATGGTGAGAGGCAAAGAAATGAGAAGACATTGACCATGTCTTGTATCTATCACCTAACACTACTTGGAGTCACCTGTAAAAACTGAATGATGTGTGAGTTGTTGAGAGCAATGAAATGATGACAGTGACAATGGCTTGTAATCTATCACACTGAACACTCTGTGGAGTCACCTGATGCATCTTAACAATGACCTGTTCCACCTGAAAAAAAAAAAAAACAACATTTCATACAGGGAGTGGTCATACGAGTAGGGCTGTTTTTGTTCAGACCCTCCACAGAGGCAGCACACTCCATCTTCAGAGGACAGATGATATGAAGTCTTCACACATCTAATGCCATTCAACATAACACTGCCTATGCTGACAGAACAAAGCACATTCTGTGCTCATTCCATTTCATGACTCGGTCCGAGCATCAGTACCATGTGTGACTCCACATCAGAACTTGTGTGACTCCAGCATCAGTACAAGTGGACTCCATTCTGTGCTCCATCCATTACATACTCAGCCAGCATCAGAACATGTGTGACTCCAGCAATCAGTACATGTGTGACTCCAATCTGTGCTCCATTCATTCAATGACTGTCCCAGCATAGTACATGTGTTACTCCTATTTTAACACCATCTATATTGGTTGCATTTTACAGGAATTTATTGTTCATCGCATCACAATTTCATGATTGAAAATGCCCATAGACCACACCTGCTACACCCCAGCAACAAAAGAATACAAAAAGTTACTTCTGTTTGTTCAATTAGACAAACATCTGTGCCAAATCACAACCTCAAACTGTCCTAAAAAATCAACAGAGAAATCTCATAGAATCTTCCTCTCTATTAAAGAATCAACTGCGAATTGCATAGACTGCATGTACAAGTGGTGTATGTGAAAACTGAGTCAGTGAAGGTTGTTCATTGTGAAGACCGAGTGACATTGAACAGTGATAGACGTAAGACAGACAGACAGCAAGAGGGGACAGACAGAGAGAAAGGAAAGTGAAATGAGTACATTGGTGCATGATTGCGAGAAACAATGAACATAAAAATTTATAAGTGTGGATAGATCTACATTCATACACAGTTTCCTGCACAACAACAACAAACAAAAAGTACACAAATATCATTTTGTTTAATGACAGGAAAGATAACATACAAACCACAAAAACAAATTCAACACCTTAATAATTAAAAGGAGACCACAATATTGCCGTCAAAACAAGATTCATTTTTGCACAGTCATCTGAAAAAAAAAATTGCAGACTGAGAATCCCAATTTCATAAACATCCATCATGTTTTGTTTACATACACACACATATGTGCGTACATGCACACACACATTGCTCAAATTCTTCCAGAAAACAATAGCCCCTGACAACAAAGGCCATTGTAATAGACTCTCACTCTTTCTCCCAAACTACTCTTTTCCCTACTGTGTCCAATACTTTCTTGCATCGTGTAGAAGGCTGTGTTTATCAACAGCAAACATTGATGGCCATGGAAATAAATGCAAAGCATGAAAGTGCAGAAATTAGGTAAAAGCAGGGATGGAGAAGGGGAGTGGGCATTCATCCATCCAAGTGATGGAAAACCAAGAGAAGAGGGAGAGGGGAGGGGTTGACCACAGCACAGCCTCCTTTCCACAGATCACACTGTACTATTGTGCAACCCACTCTTTCGCTCTTCCATAGAGAAGAGGGAGAGGGAGGGGGTGGACACAGCACAGCCTCCTGTTCCCACAGTTTCAACTGACAGAACCTTACAATTGTGCAAACACACTTTCCTGCTCTTTCCAAGCATACATTTTTAATTGTCCAACAGAGTTTTTTGTTTTTCTGCAGAGACCACTACAAAGAAAAAAAAAATAGGCCCTTTTCCGCTGAGAGCATATAGTGATCTGAACATACAAAGAGTAAGCCTGCCATCGAGCACACACACTCACACACACACACACGCGCGCACACATGCACACCGCACGCATACATGCACAACACACACACACACACTAGGAGGACATAATCAGACCATCATCCAGTTCAACCACTCATAAACAATGGCACAGTGACAGGCAATGCAACAGGAGACAGATAGGAACTGTACGTCAACTGACGAACCCTGAATTATGTGCAGATCAATTTTACATGTGCAGTACATCCGTCAGTGACACAACATATAAGCTCTGATCCAACAACAAAAAGTGCAGTAGGCCTTACAACGCCTTCATCACACAAAAGAACACTTGGTAATCCTCCTTATCTGTCTTTAGTTATAGCTGGTCACAGAACTGGTGCAATCTGTTACAAATACAAAATAACACAATGCACACCAATAATTAATATATAGAAAATTTCAAGCCATTCCTTTTGATATAACCGTCTAATACAGAAACATATTCATGGCTTACAGAATATCTAATGCATGGTTTTAATTCACAATCAGAACTCAAAGCACATTATTTATACTTAGTTTCTCAATTTGAATTAATAAGTAATCGAATTCACAACACAAACACAAATAAAAACAAAATTCAGAAAAGGCAATTAAGGAAGAGAGTGGGCAGGCGGCAATGGGTGGAGAGGGTGGTATTAAAACCCACAGACATAGAGGGGGAAGAGAAGGAAGTAACATGGGGAACGGCAGGAAGAAAGGCAGACATTGGGGACGGCAGGAACAAGCAGACATAGGGACGGCAGGAAGAAGCAAACAGGGGACCGCAGGAAGAAGCAACAGGGGGACGGCAGGAAGAAGACAGACAGGGGACGTCGGAAGAACAGACAGGGGGACAGCTAGGAAGAGACCTGGGGACGGCAGGAAGAAGAAGAAAGGGGGAGGCAGGAAAGAAGACAGGGGACGCAGAAAGAATAAGACATGGACTTGCAGAAGAAAAGACTTGGGGACGGCAGAAAAAGACATGGGGACGGCAGGAAGAAGAAGACAGGGGACTGGCAGTGAAGAAAAGAAAGGGGATGGCAGTAGAAGAAGACTTGGGAACGGCAGGAAAGAAGACATGGAACTGGCATTGAATAAGACAGGGGGACGGCAGGAAGACGACAGGGGACGGCAAGAAGAAAGACATGGGGGACGGCAGTAAGAAGCAGACATGGGGACGGCAGGAAATAATCAGACATGGGACGGCAAGAAGAAGACAGGGGACGGCAGAAGAAGAGGAGACAGGGGACGGCAGGAAGAAGAAGACATGGGGACGGGCAGGGAAATAAGAAGACCTTGGGGACGGCAGGAAGAAGAGACAGGGGGACGGCAGAAGAATAAGACAGGGGGACGGTCAGGAAGAAGAAGACAGGGTGACCGGCAGGAAGAAGAAGACAGGGGGACGGCAGGAAAGACGAAGACATGGGACGGCAGGAAGAAGCAGACATGGATGGCAGGAAGAAGACAGGGGACGGCAGAAGAAGACAGGGATGCGGAGAAGACAGGGGGCGGCAGTAAGTATAAGCAGACATGGAACGGCAGGAAGAAGACGATGGGAAGGCAGGAAGAAGCAGACGGGGGGACGGCAGGGAAGAAAGCAGACAGGTGGAAGCAGGAAAGAGACAGGGGGACGGCAGGAAGAAGCAACGGGTGAACGGCAGGAAGAATAAGACAGGGGACGGCATGGAAGAAGCAGACAGGATGACAGCAGGAAGAAGAAGACAGGGGGACGGCAAGGAAGAAAGCAGACATGGGGACGTCAGGAAGAAGCAGACAGGGCGAACGGCATGAATAAGACCATGGGGACGGCAGGAAGAAGAAGACATGGGGACGGCAGAAGAAGAAGACATGGGGACGGCAGGAAAAAGAGATGGGGACAACAGGCAAAAGAACGTGGGGAGCGGCAGGAGAAGAAGACATGGGGAAGGCAGGAAGAAAAGACATGGGAAGGCATGAAGAAGAAGAGCAGGGGGACGCAGAAGAATCAGACAGGGGGACGGCAAGGAAGAAAGCAACATGGAGACAGTAAAGGAAGGGAATCAGGATGGGAAAGATGGACCTGCACTGAAAGTCAACGACGTTGAAACTGTCAACAACCATAACCCTGCCAAAATGAAGAGAGGTGCTGTGAGGTGGTGGGGGAGGAGGTACGATGGGTGGGAGGGGAAGGGATGGAACCAGGGGTTCAGCCATCTCACTGTTCCAGAGAACTCTCCACCTCATGTACACTTGCAAGAGTTGGTATCAGACTCCGTGATTGACAGTCCAAACCAGCTATGAACTCCTCATCATGTACACTGCAGTTGTATCACTCCGGGATTGACAGTCCATACTGCTATGAACTCACTACAACGGCCCCAATACATTACTCTACTTAAGACAGGAGGCTGGTAAATTCACTATGACGTGAACCCACCACATGTTGTTGCAAGTGTGTACCATTGAAGCTGGGATGCACACAAGTAGTATGAGCACATCGATGTCACACTGGTGACAAAGGTGCATCAAAAGGGCGGGGCGGTCCACTGTCATTCCAACAATCCATCATGCACTAAGTCACCAATCCACTCCACAAGCATGGGCACTGCAAGCACCACAATGAACAGTTTCCCCATACAAGAGAGACGATGGTATGTCATACAGAGACTCTAATTAAGTGGAAAAAGCCTGAACAGGTGAAGGACTCAACAATCAAGTTTGGGTAAAATAACCAGCAGTGAGTTTAAACTGGTGATGAAAACCCCAAGACTCTTCACCTTACTGAACGATACATTTTAGAATATCAAATGCAAAAGTGCCACTGTATGTCCTTAATGATGCTATCACACACCACACTCACCTCACTCAACCTCTCATCCTTCTCTCTCTCTCTCTCTCTTTTAAAGCAGATTCAACAAATCATTGCAATTGGCTCTATATCACCTTAAAAAAAAAAAAAAAAAGCAACTGAATTCAGGTTCAAAGAGAAAGTAACTATGTTTAATGTTCAGTTCAGTCTTTACGCAGTCAATTAATGACCGTTCACCTCCCAACAGCTAGATTATGTAGCTTTACAGTACTATGTGTTCTTACTGTATTTATTCCTCTTCCAGAGGCTTTACAGTACTATGTGTTCATACATGGTATTTATTATTTCCTCTTCAGAGGCTTTACAGTACTATGAGTTTCTTACTGTAATTATTCCTCTTCAGAGGCTTTACAGTACCATAAAGTTCTTACTGTATTTATTCCTCTTCAGAGGCTTTACAGTACTATTGTTCTTACTGTATTATATTCCTGCTTCGAGGCTTTACAGTACTATGTTTTCTCACAGTAATCGTTCCTCTTCAGAGGCATAACAGTACTATGGTCTTACTGTAATTATTCCTCATCTAGAGGCATTTACAGTGCTATGTGTTCTTACTGTATTTATTCCTCATCAGAGGCTTTTACAGTACAAAGTGTTCTTACTGTATTTATTCCTCTTCAGAGGCTTTACAGAACTATGTGGTGTCTTACAGATTTATTTCCTCTTCAGATGATGCAGAGTTGTATCAAGACTTCTCTCCTACCAGCTGACCAAACAATATGGTTAACAATCACAGATTCCTGGCTGGGTGGTTTGTGGGCTCGATTCCCTTCAGAGCCATATTAAAATATATTGTGGGAATATTTTCTCCTCACGAAAGGCTCCTGCAAACAGTTGAGTACACTATAGTGTTCCACATGGGAGACTTGAACTGGAGTCAGGTTTCATCCATTTCAATGAATGTGTCACTTCGAGAGTTTGTTCAAGTTTCCCACAAACATAGCAAGAAGAGAAACGAATAAAATACCAACCTTGCTCAACCGCCCTCAACCATTTCGGGCGTGCCCTAGGCTAGGTATTTATTTGTTCTCTAACTAGAAAACCCTACAAACAATGTATACTGTGTAGATTCCGTTTTCAATACTAATTTTCTAAACTTATCAGATTTTAGTTTTTGCTTAATCCTGTGTTTTTCCTGATACAATTTCAATAACATCATTTTCACGCATACATTCAATCAAATGCGTCTCTGTCTTTCATGTGAAATAAAACTACAGTCTTTAACTGTTCTCTAAAGTCTTTTAAAACTGAGTTATATTTTTCACATAAAATCCACACACTTATCCTAATTCCAGCATGTCTTCCACTGAAAGCCAGTTTTGACAAAGTATTTCTTTTTTAACTATGTCTCTTTCTGCCGAACAGTCATCTATAATAAATTTGTGTCTGCGTCACTTCTTGTTTACCGACTGTGTGTCTCTGGCACTGGTAATATGAGAAAGGTAAATGACGGGGGGCTACACCCCTAATTGCTGGTGCCCACAGTAAGAACGTGTAAAGGGAGGAGATAATAGCAGGCTTGCGGCGTGCACCTGACCAGGAATGTTCACGTGCGAACAGCTATTTATAGTAACAGCCAGCAAGGCTTGTTTCGCCGCAGCATACGCCTCCCACCTATTTTACAGAGTTTTGTAGAGAGCGGTGCGAGAAGGTTGTGTTTTACCTCCCGTCCTTTCAACACTGTAAATAGCGCTCAATTTCTAAAGACTTTGTGGTAATACTTCCCGCACTTCCTTAATCTTGTAAAGACATGTTTTCCTCCAGTCTATGTTGACAGTATGTGTCTTGTTATTTTCTCTGTTGGTGTGTGCGTACGTTTGGGTGCGTTAACTATACTGGTAAACAAATGGATGAGTTGAAATGGTAAATAAATATTTGAGAGAAAAGATAATCTTACCTGTTATTTCCATTCTTCAGCGTGAGCAGGGTTATTTTACTTCCAAGCCGGCTTCATGGCGGGATTCTCTCGAAGTGCAGATTTTATTTTGGTGGTTAGAGAGATGGCTTCTGAAATTGTTATTGCTAGTTTTGAAAGTTGCTTGTACTTTCCAAACAGGCGTGTAGTTCTCCTCAGTTTATTTATCCATCCGAGAGAATGCTGCAAGTGGGATTCTACAAAGTTACAAAAATTTCTTCTGTTCAATTCACACAGCCTTTCTAACCACTTGCCATATGCTAGATAGCTTCTTAGATTTTGATTTTCCTTCAATTCAAGGATTGTTTGACCCTAACCCTAACCCTAACCCTAACCCTAACCCTAACCCTAACCCTAAAACTTTTAAGCACAGTTGTTGTTTAACCTTTAAAACTATTCTGCTTGAATAAAAAACAATTTTAATAACACCCCCAATTATGCATAAACACCATAAAATTATGAAAGCTTTCAGTTTGTACAGTATGTATATTAATCCAAAAAGTGTAAAGTTGGGAATATGCCTGCGGTGGTTTTGTGCTTGTTTGTGTGGTTTGGAAAGTCTTAACTTGGCCCTCTTCTCTGCCCTATAGTGACCCTTCCCATTTTCGTGTTTCGTCTAGGTCACTGGCGCGGCTATAAACGCCCGCAAACCACAATGTGTTGTCTAGGTCACTGGCGTGGCTATAAACGCCCGCAAACCACAATGTGATGTCTGGGTCACTGGCGTGGCTATAAACGCCCGCAAACCACAATGTGATGTCTGGGTCACTGGCGTGGCTATAAACGCCCGCAAACCACAATGTGTGCGTGTCCTAGGAAGGGCCACTGAAAATGGGGTGAGAGAATTGCCCCAAATTAGACAAACTGAAAGTAGGCAACCAAGTATAAGAAATACCACTATTAGAGGCATATTCCCAAAACTCTTCGCATCTGGCCACATTATCTGTGATCCTCTGGATCTGGCTTGGGGCCCTAGGGCGCCATAGGGTCTCAAGTTAGACCATGGGTGATCAGTAATGTGGCTAGATGCGAAGAGTTTTGCTTTTTTTTTTATTGAAAATGATCAAGAAAACACAGGATTAAGCAAAAACTAAAATCTAAAAAGTTTAGTAAATTAGTATTGAAAACGGATAACCCTACACAGTATGTTTGTTTGTAGATAATCGTTATTTTTTGGTTATTGAAGTCTTACTTGTCAGAGAACAGGAAAAGGGGCATTCTGGAGTCGCCCGGTCGAAACTGGTTGAGACCGGGTGAGCCAGAATGTCCCTTTTCCTGTTCTCTCAAGGCGAAACACATGCACTCATGGACCACCAGCCTACACACACACTCAACACACACACACACACACACACACACACACACACACACACACACACACACACACACACACACACACACACACACACACACATCACAGAGAGAGAAGGAGAAATGAGAGAGAGGGAGAAACAGAAAATAAGGGGGAGGGGGAGAAGTTAAAAAAAGAAAGGAAAGGCATGGGGTGGAGGGAGGGGGGGGGGGGGGGAGACGGCAGACAGGTACTGAGGAATGTGAGGACAAAGTGAGAGACCAACGGGAACATTTCATATATATACATATATATGTGTGTGTGTGCATTTACGAATGCATGCTTGAGTTGCGTGCATGTGTGGTCGTGCATGTGTGTTAGTGTGTGAATACATTATCCATCCACAACTGCATCAGGGATAGCATGATTAAAAACAATGGAGTAAAGTGATCTTCAATGTATAAAGGCATGGCTATATTTGAAGCGGAGAAGGTGGTAGAGTAGGAGTAGGGGTGAAGGTGGTGGGGATGGGGGTTAGGTGTGAAGCAGTTAGTTGTCATAAACAAAAATGATGGAGAGAGGGGGTCGTGGTTGAGGGGGAGCGGAGAAGGTTAGGGAGAGGACGGAGAAAAAAAAAATTGAAGGAGGAAAAATGGCAAAATACGAAATGTCACATGAGCACAAATGCATGCACCCACTCAGTCAGCATTTCACTCCCGTGCACCGCAATCTCTCCAAAACATCCAGGAAGGGCACTACAATAACTCTTTTTATCCCCCTCCTCTCCGGAAATATTTACGAAATGATAACTTTCATGCATATAACAACAGGTTTGTTTTCCAACGATTATCTTCCGTTCCTCCTCTCCAGTGGAGGTACAAACATTCCCAACAGATCACTAGCTGGGACCAATTTCACTCTAATTATACAAGAAATATACAAAGCTACATCTTTTACGGTTTTAGAGAAACTTAAAAACGCGGTCTAGTCCACAGCCCTTCAACAAGTTTCGTGGCGTTTGAAGCTAGAACCGGCGTTTTTTTCACGTTCTCAGACTAAGGTAAGACTTCAAATAACCAAAAAAATAACGATTATCTACAAACAAAACATTACTGTGTAGGATTATCCGTTTTCAATACTAATTTACTAAACTTTTCAGATTTTAGTTTTTGCTTATTCCTGTGTTTTTCATGATCCTTTTCAATATAACATTCATTTTCACGCATAATTCATAAAATGCGTTCTCTGTCTTTCATGTGAACATAAAAATACCGTCTTTAACTGTTCTCTAAAGTTTTTAAAACAGTGTTATTATTTCTGACATAAAATCCCACACCCTTATCCCAGCATGTCTTCCACTGAAAGTCATTTTGAACAAAGTGTTTTCTCTTTTTAACTCTGTCTCTTTCTGGCGAACGTCATCTATAATCAATAGTGTCTGGTTCCTTCAACAATTTATTAAAAGTGTTCTAAACACTCACTAGCTTATTGCGGGATCAACCTCAAATATATAGTATCATACGCCATATAACCTTCTATTCATTATATGCTTTGTTCCATTTAGTGTTGGGCAGAAATTAAAATAAAATCAAATTATAGCGATAAATGTTAGTAAATAGGTCGAGGCAAATATTGTTTTTCACAACAGTTTGGCCACAAATCAATAAACAATGAGGGGGATTTTATCATACAGTTTAACATCGGCAATGGACGCCAACGTGTCTGTCATAGTTTTTATTATAACAGAATTTAATCTCATCCTGTTATTATTTTTATATAACTCTCCGTCAAAACTTGTCGTATAATAAAACCTATGAGGCCTAAACGTGTAAGATTAATCAATTCAGTTCTGTAAGATTGTTTTCTTATTTAAGTAATATTGATTTTGTTTCATGTTGTATGACCTTAATATTCTCACCATTGTGAAGAACGGACGATGGTTAAACTTTAAGGACGTTTAAACGTCTAAGTTTTGCCAGCTAAATATTAATTCCTTTTAATAAGGACGTTCACTACCGCCCACAACCACACCATCCCTCTCACATCTTTTTAGACAGAAATTCAATATCATTGTGAACGTGTCTCCTATTTCCTGTTGGGAAAGAACTGTAATTTTGTGAAGCTTCTTTATATCCACCCGTTTCTTTCTGTGGAGGATGTACTGTTTATTCCTATACGGCGTTATTTCAATCTCTTTCAGACTATTGTCATCCTGGCATAAGACTTAATTAAGGGCCAGAGTTAAATGCTTTCTGAAACTTTTTACGGCCTAAAAAATGTAAATTAGCTTATGAATTCAAATTTTATGTTCCCATTCTAATATGGATCCCCGTGCCTTTGCAGGTAAGGTTTTCAACCTATTTTTATGCATACTGGGCCACCATTATTTGCTTCTTGGTTGTGTAGTTGTTTCTAGTTTAGGAAAACTTTTTGCTGTCGCCACCCTCTTTGCGTTTCTAAGCACCATCTTTAGTGTACTCAAACACTCACTAACAGAGCCGCCTATTCACCGTTCTGTTCAAAAGTCTGCAACGTCTGCAAAGGTCTTTTATTCTCCGGTTATACACCTTACAGGCGCTAATGTAACTCCTGTTTCTTTGGCCCCGCGACATTTTTTTTAGTAAGTATTATTTTATTTCCAAAACAATGTGCAGGTTTCACATTTTTACGACTTTCCCTTCTGTTTTGTCTGTGATTTTTCCATTAAATGATCCGAACCTTTCCGCAAGCTAATCTTGTAAACTGTAAATTAAGGGAATTGTATAATTTCATAATCGCAATATGGCAGCTTTCCCTGTTGGAAGAGCTCTTAAGACAGTTGAGGGCCTACCATATATAAGTTTTCACAGTGCTCAACTCATCCAAATGAACATAGAAGCAATGGAATGTAATGGCAGATCGAGCGGACTTTCCCCCTCATATGTAGTGTTTTGTCTGGGTAACTCTAAAACTATGAAACGGCTTGATTTGGAGTTGTACAGTAACATTTTAGCTAGCTCTCCATCAAAATAGTAGCCTACTCTTCTTCTTCAGGTTTGAGGTCCAACATTGTTTTCAGATTTGCATTGTTAAGTTTGAGATAATGTCAAAGTTACTCATTTGTTCTTTTAGTGAGCAAACAAGTAATACCATCAGGTATGGTTAACTGGCTAACTAATTTACCTGCATTATTTATTTTTTGAATCTTATTATTTCTTCATACGATTCACTTATAGTAAACCATACAGTTTGTAAAAAATTTTCATGGAGTGCAACCCTTCGGGCTACGCATTCGTTATCAATAGCATACTCTAAAAACGATGGGATGTCTTTGATTTGTTATTGTTACAAAAACATTTTTTAAAACGAATTAAAATGAGTGCATTCATTATACTTATGCAAAATCTTCTGTGGGGCCGCACTACAATCTTAAAAATATAACAAACTGATACTCTTTGTCATTTCTGTGACCAGACTGGACACCCTTTCAAGTAAGTGGTGATTACTCCATTTAAAACAGATAGCTACCCCCCTATTAAACAAGACTACATCGCGAAAGTGTGGTTCAGGTCATCCGATGCAGTTTTATCAGAAGTTAAAACTAAGCCTTGTTTTGTGCATAAACTGGGTGTGGAGTACGATGCTGATCATTTAAATCATCCTGATCTTTGGTCGAGGTCTGGGTATAGATTACATTTTTATTACACCTTTAGAAGTATTTTGATGAAAAACGGCAAGCACATTACCATTGACAAAAACGTTTTAATCCATTCAGCAACAGAATAGAACATGAAGGCTTTTGAAAGGATCTGTAAACGCATTCATATTAATGTTAAGACAGACTTAAGACAAAAGTTGGACCGAAATCATGGCTAGGCACCTTATTTTTGGCGCGTGACAGAAAGTATAAAACTATGACTGGAATCCTCTTATACATCTTTCTCTTCAGGCACAAGCTGTTCATCTTGTGACCATAGAAGGCAAGAGCATAAAAAACAGGCGTGGACAACTTTCATTTTAGACACTTTAAGGGCCTAACAAGAGCGGGAATAGAAGAATAAACGGACTCTATTGTACTTACGTTTGGTGTTTGCTAGGTTCACAAGCACAGAACAAGATCGAGCCTAACTGATCTTCTACTGGCTTTGAAGCCCCCCCCAAAACAGTACTTGGCAAATTTAGAGGATGCCATGAATTTACAGTTGTTTTGCTTCAAAGTATTAAAAGGTACCAAAATGGCTATACTATTCGCAAGATCGAAAGTAGACTTTGCTGTTGGCACTGGTTTATACATGCTACCTTTGACCTCAGACTCCAGGTAGGAAAATAATACACTTACACAATGAAATTCTTGTTGCAGGAAAGGAACAGAAGTTTGGACCACCACCCGACATAAATTCTGAGCCGGGTATAGTACAAAAAAAACAAATCAAGCGACCCCCAGAATAAGTCATCCAATCCCAAGGCCCAAAGCCCAAAGGCTGTTAGATGACTCAGCCAGCTCGCGGTGCGAAAAAAATAATGACATCGATATGAAAGGCGGCACGTGTTTTTGGATTAAATGGCCTGGATTACTTGGTCTTTATCTTATAAAAAAGTAACCCAATATTAAGGCAACTAAAGCCATAAGTGCAGCCATAAAGCAACTACTTTGCTTGCAGTAGACAAAAGCCAGCTAAACAACCTCCCTAATATACTGGTAAAGTGTCATAGCTTTCTGGCTAATTTTTTTTAATAACCCGCAGATGGTCAAGTTGTTTTTTTACCATGATTTATTCAGGCGGCGATGAGGGATGTTGGTGAGGTAATGAACTTTGACGCGCAACTGTATAAGCCAACAACAGTGTACTTATTGCAATTCTAAGGCTTTTATAACGCTCGCTACATGTGAATCTTGCTCTCTAAAAGTGACCCTTATTCCCAACTTCTTATTTGTTTGCTAGTGTCGTGTCTATATAAAAATTCTTTGGATAGTTTCTCTTATTTGCTCACTGAGTTCGTAATTGTTCTCTGTTAGTCTAGACAAAACTTCTAGGTCTTGTTAACCAGGTCTTCAAGATAATTTATCTTTGCGTTATTCTTTCTTTAACACCAATAAAAAAACCTAGTTGGCGTGTCAGGCCTCAGCGGTTTTTTTTTTCTCTTTCTATATCCTATTTAGTTCCCTCAGTTTTGTTGATTGTTTATTAATTCCCTCTGAAGGGTTCTTATAGTACGATCAAGGGCCTTTAATAATTCTCTCTCAGGTAGCCGTGGTTCGCGTATAGTTTTTGAGTACTTGTTTCTTCTGACAAACTGGTTCTGCTTCTATTGCATGTATTATACTCCGCTGGTTTGACTTAAATCTTGAAGTTCTTGTTTTGTATTTGGTTATCGTTGGGAGTTCTTGTAGTGTGTTTTGAAGTTAGTTAGCAACTGCGTCCCCATGTAAGTTTAGTTTAGTAATGCCCAAGGCGATTTTGATCTTTCCGCCTTAAGTCTTTGTTTAATTGTAGGCCCCCTATTATGCCTACAAACTTGATGAGTATCGTTCTATCGCGTAAGCTGAACACGTTGTTCTCGGTTCGGCCGCTTTTTACAAACAAATGGCATATTTCTACTTCCAAATGAATAGGAAAATGGGAGGTTTAGACCTAAACTTTTTAAAAAATGATCACCTACTTAATGTTAATTTAACTGCCTTTCTGCTAATTCATACCGCCATGCGCGCGATGGTTTTGTGTCAAAAGGAGTCATATTTCACTCCCCCCAATTTTTTTTTTTATTTAGTCCGGGGTTATTTCTCCAGGATCAAAAACATCCAAATCTTCATCTTCAATGCGTGCATGTTTTTAACATCAATTCTTTTTATTTTGTTTTATAAACAAATGTCGCAAGCATATATGGCTCGATCTTGGACCGCATAGAAGATGCACGCGCCTTTGCGTGAGGGAAATGCGGAATATTACTGTTCCAAATAATCCATCTACTATTGATTCAGATCAATTCTTACTGTTAAATTTCCAGACCTAGGAGCGGATGAAAGTGATTCACCCACCAATACCACCCCCCTCCCCCCCTTTTGCCAGGCTCTGCGCGTTTTACTTTCAACTAGAACTCGCATCAGAAACAGACCCACAGGACAGTTGTGCAGAATCTGGCCTAGGGGGGCAATCGTTAAGAAAATTTCATATAAAACTTGAGGGGCAAGAAATATTTTCTTTAATAATGCAGACATTATTTTTAACTATTCTGATCTATGGCTAACAGGGAATGAAAGGGCTGATCTTGCGTTTCAAGGAATCGAAAATGAAGAAGCACTAAAACATAGAATAGGCGCTGAAGATGCTAAAGACGGCAAAAGGTTTGTAGCTGTAAGTTATGCGTATGGAATCGCTTTTCATACCCCTAGATTTTTGAGTTGTTAAAAGCGCATCCCCATACCTTCAAGGAGCATTAAAAGACAGATTGTCATATGAACTAACTTTTAATGACTACAAACATGTTATTATATCTACAGACACCGAAGCAAAGTACAGCATTTCTGACATCCGTTAGAGTTTGACATCGTTAGCAACCCTAACTTAGCGAGGTTGATCCAGCAACAATATCAGTCAAAATTAGCAATATATTACGAAAGAGTGATTCATCATTCTAAATATCCTAAAAGCAGGGCAGACACTATATGGAATTTTAGTTTTAGTGCCACAGCAATATCGCTTAAAGGTATTTTATTGCTGTGTGAAAATGAAGAACCATTCAAAAGACAAACTGAAAATTTGTTAATCCTAAAATAACAAAAGTGCAATGTACAATTGAGGGTAGTCCTAACCAAATCTACGCTAGCGGGCTTATACCTTATCAGCATTTTGATGAAATAAGAAAACTGTTTGGAGCGGGAGGTGTAGAAATCCAACAGTTGACCTTGTGTCTAAAGATCTACATCTTCACAGTGTTAGACTTGATCATTATTTAACAACGAAATACGGTTTATGGATTGACCTAAGGTCAACGGAGGATAATCAGTTACATGGAAGCGGGAGAACTGTTAGAGACATAATAAACATTCCAAATTGATAAAGAAAAAGAGGCCGATAAACCACTTAATGTGTATTTGTTTTTTAATATATGATGCGCAGCTGAATATTCAAGATAACAGATTAGAAGATATACATTGCTAAATTATTTTTTATTTTTTAAAAAGCATGTCTGTTCAGATTTATCCAAATGTGCCTACAGCGCCAGAGTCGCCAGAAGAAGGGATAGTAGAGAGCCCTAACTTTGATCTTCAAAGAAAGGCAAGAGCAAGTTTTTCCTCAACAGCCAGACACGATCAGATAAAAAAGGAATGTTTAAAAAAAGTAAACGAAACATTAAACTCTGTTCTAAACAGCTCACATTAACAACCCTAAAGGGCGTTTATACTTTTGTTTATGAGTCCAAGCACAAAAAGGCCGTCGATATTGATTCTGATTAAGACGACTTTGGAGACGACCCTGGAGTCGATGTCGTTGTATTTTTTTTTATTTAAATAAATATGTTGGCTTAGAAAAGAAAGAAAGCATGGCTAAGATATATGAAGGTCCAGACGAATTGTTTGAAGGAATGCTTAAGGGAGAGCGTTTGTCAGAGCACTGAATGATATTAATCTAGAAGTCATTGATCCAGCAAACGTACAGGCAAGCGTTGTTCATGCTATTTCTCAAGTTCCAAGTAAACTAACAAAGACCCGCCAGTTAAAGTAATGTTAGCTGTTTTAATCGACTATATAACAATAAATGAAGAAAATCTAGAAGTCTGGGTCTCAACTAAACAGCAGACTATTCTTTCCTCTAATGACTTAACACCCGGTTGGGCAGACGAACTGCTTACACAGTTTGATGTGGCTGCTGAAGAAGCCAAAATGAGAGGCTCTGGTTGGTCAGAGGGCGAAGTCCTAGAGATCAGATTAAAACAGGCTAAGTATGAGCCGATTGTAGGCAAGGCTTACATTCCACTACCTCCAGCATTGGTAGCAAAAAGAGCAGTTTTAAACATACAAAAAACAGACAACAAATGTTTCATGTGGTGTGTTCTTGCAAGGCTGCATCACTCCGCAACACGCAGAGAGAGTGACTAACTATTGGGATTACATCAATGATCTTAACTTCAATGGAATATCCTTTCCTGTTAGCGTAGATCAAATTGATCAGTTTGAAGAACAAAACAAACCAACAACTGTTAATATCTACACATGGGATGAGGAAACAAATCTACAGCCCATTAAAGTGTCTAAGAACAGCCCAACAATAGGTGATCCAGACAAATGCCATGTTGACTTACTACTGATGTTTTCACCAGCAGGGCTACCACATTACGCCATTGATACGAACAATGAGTAGATTATTGGCGCATACTTCAAAGCATGAACATAAACAAGAATTCTGTAGAAAATGTTTAACAAGAATTCCATCCGTTTCAAACCGCAAGCGAACATAAGAAACACTGTATCGGCCCAGTTGACTGTAATACAGAACTAATTACAACCCCCACCCGGATCTAAAGTTAGTTTAATAACTGGAAAAAACTGCAAACTAGTCCATATGTTGTTTACGCAGACTTCGAATCACTCATTGTTCCTTATGAAGGACAAGCACCACAAAAACTTCGAAAAACAGTCTTAATGAGTAATCATCAGATTTGTCATTTGCCTTCATTGTTGTCAGGTCGGATTGGCGTCCATTCAGAACCAGAATTATATAGAGGACCAGATGCTGCAGAATACTTCTTAGAACGCATGCAGAAAGTGCGCAATGATTGTTCTAATAATCTAAACTTATCTGAAATCATAATGACACCCGAAGACCAAGAACAGTATGACTCAGCCACACATTGTTGGATTTGTGGTTTAGGCCTCTCCTCAGACGGCAGAAAATCCGACAGTAAGAGACCATGATCACATTAGCGGAAAGTTCAGAGGAGCAGCACACAGTAAATGCAATTGTAACTCCCAATTGATGATTTGTGTTACCAGGGATATTAATTCTTTGAGGGGAAATAATCCAAATTTTACCATTTATAGCAGTCAAAAAGGGTTGTTTCCCTTTGGAGATGAGATGCATTTTTACGTCCCCTTTTTGGGGGTTTGGAAAAAAAAAAAAAATTTTTTCCCCAAAAAAAAACAAAAAATTTCCCCCCAAATGGGTTGCCCCTTTACTATTTTGATGTTTTAAAACCCAAAAGCAGGGCTTTCCACCCTTACGCCTTGATCGAACTTTTTTGGTTAGTTTTTTTTTTTTTTTTTTTTTTTTTTTTTTTTTTTTTTTTTTTTTTTTTCCAATTAACCTAAATTAAACAAAAATTGTTTTTTAAAAAAAATTTTTTCCGTCCGAAAAAAAGGGGAAAAATGTAGGATTACGGTTCAGAAAAATTTAAAAGGAAAAATTGTTTTAAAAAAAAACTAAAAAATTTATGTTGAGGGTTCGTTTTTTGTTTTTATAAAAAAGAAAAAAATAAATCATTTTTTAATGAAAAAATTCGTTTGTCCTTTGCCCTTTTTTTGAGGGGTGGGTCCCCCCCAAATAAAAGAAAAACCCGAATTTCTTTCCTAAACCAGAGGTAATTTTTTTTAAAAAATTTTTAAAATTTGGGAAGAGGAAAAAAGTTTTTGTAATTTTGGTTTTTTGCCGGGGTGAATGGTTCCCCCTTGGGAAAGTTGAAAGAAGTTAATTTTGTTTAATTGATAGTTTTTTTGGGTATTTTTTTAGGGGAAATAATAATTTTTAATTTTTAGGGAAAAAGGGTTTGTTTTTTGGAATAAATGATGTTTTTACGCGAAAAAAGGAAAATTTTTATTTTTTTTTTAAAAGGTTTTCCAGAAAAGATTTTTGGTAGGTAAAATTTTGTTTTTGTTTTTCCCAAAATTGATTTTGGGGGTTTTTTTTGTTTTTTTTATCATTGAATAAGTTTTTTTTAATTGTATTCCGTTATTTTAAAAAAAAAGCCCATTTTAAGGAACATTTTTTAAAAAAAAGAAAAAAAATTTTTCCCAAACCATGGGTTTTAAATTAGAGGTTAAGATTTGGGGGGAGTGTTTTGGTATTTTAATTTTGGGGAGTTTTTGGGATAAAGGGGGGGAAAGTTGTGTTTTTTTAATGGGGGGTTCTTTTAATATTGGTTTGTTGTGGGTTTTAAATTGTTTTTTTGTTTTAATAATGTAAAGAGTAAAAAATAAGGGTTTTTGGGTTTATGAATTTTTTACCAAAAGGGAAAAAATTCCTTTTTTTTTGGGGTGAAACGGCGGGGGATTTGGTCCCCCGGTCGGGGGAAAAGGTATGTTTGGTGGGTTTTTGCTTCTCGTTTAAATGTTTTTGGACAAGGAAAGTAGTGTTTTTTGTTTTAATATTTTTTAGAAAATAAATTTTTGGATCTGTTTTTTTAAAAGGTGTTAAGGGGAAAATTTCAGGGGGGAAATAAGGTGGAAATGTTGGGGGGAAGGGGGTTTCAGTGAGTTTTTAAATGGGATTTTTTTGCAAGAATTTTAAAAACCTGTAATTTCCCAGGGTTATTTTTTTGGGTTTTTTTTCTAAACAAAAATTGTTTTTTTGTTCACCTAATTATTTTTTGCCGAATAAAATTGAAAAACAAAAAATTTTTTTCCCTTTTTTTAAAAAAATTTTTTAAAAAAAATTGGCTTTTGGTTTATTACAATTTTCGGTTGGATTTTTCGTGTGGGTCAAAAGAAGTTTTGGGTTTTTTTAAAGGTTTTTAAAAGAAAAGAAATTGGGGGTTTTTTTGGGGTGTTTGTTTCCCCATTGGATTAATAAGTTAACTTGGTAGAAATGGAAAAGGGTTTTACAACCAAAATCCGCCCAATTTTTTTGGGCCAGGGCCGAAAATTTTTTTTTGTCCATCCACCATTTTTTGGAAAAAGAAAAAGTTTGTGGTACCTAAAAAATAAAAACAGGGGGCTAATTTACAAAAAATTTCTGTTTGGGTTGTGCATTTACGGGAAAAAATTTTAAAATTTAAAAAAAATTAAAAAAAAGAAAAAAGGTGGGTTTTTTTTGACTTTTCTTTGGGCAATGCCCATCCCTTTTTTCCACCACAAAAAGGGGGGAAAAAAAAGGGGGCCCCCGGGGGGGGGGGGGGGGGGGGCGGCCGGTTTGGAAAAAAAAAAAAAGGGGAAGGGGGGCTTTTAAAGTTTTTGTGTTTGAGGGGGGGGAAAGGGCCGGGGGGGCAGCCGGGGAAAACCCCAACTTACGAAGACACTATAAAAGGGGAAAAAACATGCTAAATTACCCATCAAAGAAGAGGGGGATTGAAGCGGGGGCTGTCAGAAGGGGAACGGCCCAAATGATCAATTTGCTGCACCCGTTACGCCGTTAACGAGGGTGAAGTTTCCTCACCCATCATTTAAATTTTTTCACAGGAAGACCACCTTGGGGGGGGAGGAAAAGTGGACCGCGTGGTAGAGCAAGGCCCAGTCTTTTTTAAAGAACCAGGATGTACGAAAAACGGATACACATTGTTGCAATTTTTGCGGGGTTGCATCAAGACGGTGAAAACTGCGTACGAACAAAGATGTTGTAAGACACGAAAAAGGTTTTTGGGTCTTGGTGACCAGAAGAGAGTTTCGACATTCGCAGTCGAAAAATTGGCCCAAAAGAGTCCCCCGAATTTTTTTGGGGGCTTTTGTATGCGAATTACGAAAATCGCCCGTAGCAGTTTTGACTCGCGACAGCTTAAACAAGCTTTCCCCGTACTTTCTGTCAGGTATCAGTCGACTCACCCTCTTCTGGTACTCGACTGAAAACTTTTTTCAAAATTTCCAGGGTCGCAAAACCAAATTTTGCGAGGTGCTTCAAAGAGTGAAGGTGTGCAGAATTGATAGCTGGGGGAGGTGGAAAGCAACCGCAGTACAAAAACAAGTGCCCCAAAACGGGAACTGAACCCCCTGATAAAATTCATTCCCAAATCGCTGATAAAGGGGCAGCACGACTTTTGGGAGAGGTCACATCCTTCCCCATCAGAAAATCGCAAACGGAAAAAAACTCTTTGTTTTCTTGGGGCCAGCTGGGAAAAACCATCAAGCAATCGCAAACCCCCAAATCCGGACTTGTCGAAAAAAGGGAGGAGAAAAGGCGCAAAAGGCGCAGTGGAAATGGGGAAACGAGGACAGTTGGGGGGAAGGGACACCCGGGGGGGCTGGATGACTCTCATTTCCCAGGGCCAAGCATTCGTCAAAAATTGGAGGGACATTATGAAAAGGGGGCTGTTAACCTTAAAGTGGGTAAGGGTTGCGACCAAATACCAAGATTGAACTGCCCCGGGGGGAAAACATCAAGGGAGGGACGTCTTAAGGCTTTTTCCAGACAGCAAGACACTATTTACCTCGGTTGGGGACCCTTCCAAGAGGCTTCGGGTGCAGTCAGCGTGGGGAGGGGGGAAAAAAATCCGCGGGTGATTTGACAGTGAAAAATTTCCAAGCATAAATTCGCCAGCCGGGAAAATGTGTTGGGGAACTTGAAAAATTTGGAACGGAAGAACCGGGTCCCCATGACAGGAAGCACTGGGGGGACCCATTGGGCCCTACCGGGAAGGGTTTTGGGAGGAATGCTTTTGAAGTGGTTCAGGTACAGGATTTCAAGATCCTTTTATAATCAGCATACAGTTCTTGAACTTCAAAGATGGCCCAAATGGGGGTGGACTGAAATGACGGGTGCGGGGGGAAGCGTATCCTACTGGGGTTTGTGAGGGTTAAAGTGGCGCGCCACTCGACGTTGTGGGTAACTTTCATAAAAATTTGTTGCACGGGGTATGCCCAACACCGATTTTAGAATTCACACTCCAGTGTTGGGGGACTAACACTCTTAGAGTATTTGCTACCTTTGTAAAGAACTTTCTGCAAGGTTTTTTTTCACGCATTCCTATTGGGTGTGAGGGGGCCCCTTTCAGTACCCAACGCAGAACCTGACCAAAATGGGAGAAGGGGTTGTAAGGGGTAAAAGGCTGATCCCTGCAGGGGACGTGGATGTAAAGGGGGTGGGGAGGGGAATAAATGCACAACCTTAGTTCTTTTTTGGTGCAAGCCCCCGAAAAAAATGTGGGGGAAAAAGGTTTTAAAGGATTGTTGAGCAAGGCCCCCATTGAAAATTTGTCTTTTCTGAACTTAGTGTGCGATTGTTTAAATCAAGACATGTTTTGCTAAAAACCCAAGTTATGCGGTGGTTTGCGTTAAAGGGAAAAGCTGTTGGGGAGCTTTGCATTTTTAAAACCCCAAGGGGATGTTAAAACTAAAAAGGACCGGGAGCTGATGCCAGTGAGGCAGCCAAAAATTGTTTCCACTTCTGACCTCCCTACTGTTTCCCATTTTTGGGGAAGACACCCCACATAAATGGAACAGCGTTTTTAAAACCGGGTTGCAGATTTGTGTGGTTCACCAGCACGATTTTGTGGGGGTAATGTGATGAAGCGGTGTGTGACATTGACCTAGAGCCGGGCCTCCTACCCGCAGCGACCCCGCCTTCCAGTGCAGAGTTAGAAACTCGACCATATCGGGGGACGCTTGATGCAAAGTTTATCGCACCTTCATAAGGACTACATTCCCCTTTTGTGATGTGAGAAAGAATCAGGCGCAATGAGGATGTGTGGGGATTACCGAAGGATCAATAGCCGCATACAAAGCACTTATGCAATACCTAAGTTTGAAGCCTTTTCCCTGACACTTAAGGGAGCAAAATTTTTTTTTCAAAGGATTTTTGAAAAGCTTATTACCGGGCCCTTTAAACCCTTTTCCCGTACTCCGGGGGTGTGAAATACCCAGACACTGTTTTTTTCCCTTTTAACTCTAGAAATTTTTGAAGCCCTTCCACTTTTTCATGACTTTGTCCCTAATATATTAACTCATATAAACGAAAATTTTTTTTCGTTATACATAAAAAAAGAAAAATTAAACAATTAATGTCCCGTATCGTGGGTGTGGAAACACCCAAACTACCAAGAATAAACCTTGCACCCCCGTACGCCGGGGGTTTGGGGGGCCACCCATACTTAAAAAAGCTTGCGCGCCAACGTAGGGAGTGACGTCACCGTGCTTGCTACGAAGATAAATCCTTTGGAAAAAAAATTTTCTTCCTGCCCACGATTTGGTGCCACCGATTTTCCGTCTGTTTTGTCTTTTGCGGGCCCCGTACTGCCAAGTGTGAGCAATGTAGTCATAATCAAAATGATGCAAAGTAACATTACGTTTTAAAAAAAAACAAAAAAAAAAAAAAACCGTGGCCTTGGTATTGCACATTCGGGAAACTCATATGCGAGGTCAAGTTTTTCTAATGTTTTCCCAATACACACCACGCGCGCGGGCCCGTCGCGTTATATATAGCAACTCATATTTTAACCCTGAGGAGAGCTTTTTTATTTTGAAACAAGCTTGAGGTTTTAAACCCTCTTCATTTTAAAACCTTTTTTAGACTGGTATTCCTTTTCCCTCTGGTTGAGCACTGTTGGCTTTCTGGTGGCTTTTTAACTCTGATTTATATTTATATAAAATTTTATATAATAATATATATATATATATATATATATTTAATAATTATAAAATGGGTGTTGTGTGTGGTGTGTTGTGTGGTGTTGGGTGTGTGTGTGGGGGGTTCTTTCCAGCATGCACATACCACCCCAAACTTTCTCCTCTCTCCTCCTGTTTCTCTTTCTCTCTCGCAAAAAAGCAAAAATCTCACTGACACACACCAGATAAACCACATTCAGGGGCCGCCTGTGCAATTGGGTGCAGGGGGAAAAAAACCCCCCCCTTAACGAAAAAAACGCTGCAATTTTCCTTGTTGAAGGCCCAGAGAAATGCAAGTGGCTCGCCTGGAAAAAATGCCTTCTCAAACGCCACTGCCCAAAAATTGATACAAAAAAAAGAAAAGTGCGGTAGTAAAAAAAATGTTTTAAAAAATTTGGCCTTCTTGCCCCACAGGGGGCAAGCCCCGAACACAGGGGGGCAAATCGCCATAGTAGGCGTTTACCCCCATGGGGGGGGGGGTAGGCTTTTGCCCCCAAAAATTAAAACTTAGGGGAAACCATCAGAACTCCACCACTAAATACTAAAGGGAATTTATATACATGTTTTTTGTCAGCATATGCCTTCAGCTTGAAAAAAACACCACAATCACATTAATAACAGTTGGGGCAGATAATTTGTGGTGTGTGTGTGTGTGTGGTGGGGGTGTGTGTGTTTGTGTGTGGTGTTTTTTGTGTGCGCGCGCGCGCGTGTGTGTATGTGCCGGCGCGAGCGCGGTTGTGCGTGCTGTATTCTTGTATGCAAAAATTGGTGCTGGGATGTATGGTATACACATAGTACCACCTTTCTGTTCGCTGGGTTAAAAGGGATCTGGCTGTGCTGCGGCTTTGAATGAAATTGTGTTTTTGTCTTTTCAAGCTATTTCCCAATTTTTTTGTTCGGGAGATGACACTGGGTTTTAAACTTTGTTAGCATTATTTTTTGAATAAATTTAGAGTGTGTGTGTGGTTGTGTGGTGGTGTGTGTGTGTGTGTGTGTGTGTTGTGGGTGGCGTGCGTGCGGCGTGCGTGCGTGCGGCGGCATGGGCCGGGGCAACAAAAAAAAAATCAGGGCAACATGTGGTGTGTGTGTGTGTGTGTGTGGTGTGTGTGGTGGGTGTTGCTGTTTTGTGTGGTATGAACATACACGAATTTACGCATCATACACGTGGAATAGAAAAAGAGAGGATGGGGGGGGTGGTCGCCCTAAAATTTTGTGAGCATGAAACGGGGGGGAACATATGTTCGGGAGTGGCTGACTGCGATGCAAGCGAAATTTCAATACGATTCCATTCAGTAAAGAAAGCACAAATCACGCTGAGGTGGCCAAAAACACGCTTTGCTATTCTTTCATTCGTCCGGGGAAAAAGAATACTGACATGTTTTCTGAGACCGCAGGAATTTGGTGTATAGAAATGTGTTTTTTACCACTTTGTAGTATAAAACCCTGCAAAAACAACCCCAAAAGATCTTTAAAATGGCTGTACTGCCGATCGTGGGAACGCCAGGCAAGGGGCGTCTTGGGTTAACACTCTCCCCTGCGGCTAATGAAAAAAGAAGGAAATGGGGAAAGGGAAAGGAATAAGATTTTCATACATGCGATATTTCGTTACTGGTGATACCCCCATGTTACGTTTTTGCATTTGTGTCACGCAAACAGTCCATTTATCATGGTTTTCACAGTGCCCCAAACAATCAATCACGCAGTCTGCCCCAAAAGATCGAAACTTCATCGTTACAAATTTCTTTTGACGGGAATTTTAATTTTATGACCATAGAGATTTACAATTCGTTTCAAACGGGATGAAAAATGAATTAAAAAAAAACCTACCTCACAAGTTGAATAGCGAGACCCAAGGGCGGAAAGGGCCCCACTCGATCAGAAGCACGTGGGGGGCGGCCCCACTTTAAGGATGTACGGCTATGCCAACACTCCCCAAGTTTGCAAGCTTTTTTCCCCCGATCACAGAATAAATTTAACGGGGGGATATGTTCACACACCACAACACCACACACACACTACGCCTCGATTCTAACCACAGACGAAAATGAAAAAATAACGGTCATTGCTGCTCCCAGGACAAACGTTGGGCTTAAAGCGCCCCGATAATTGGGCCCTG
This sequence comes from Conus ventricosus, assembly GCA_018398815.1. Taxonomy (NCBI): domain Eukaryota; kingdom Metazoa; phylum Mollusca; class Gastropoda; order Neogastropoda; family Conidae; genus Conus; species Conus ventricosus. The sequence continues at coordinate 69,163 of JAFLJL010000347.1, read as the reverse complement.
CATCACTTCTAACTGCCCCCACAATGGGCGAGACAGCATGTCCCACTTTAATGGGTGGAAAAACCTCCAACCTTCCATAACTTCCTCCCCCCCACCTCCCCCCCAAACCCGGTAAACGACCGGTCAGCCAACATTTTCTACCATAAACATGTAAACACCATAACCGGGCCCAGGGTGGATAGGTCCAGCTTTCTCCTCCTCCACTCCAAAAGTCAGAACATCAAAACAGTTATCCCTCGTCATAGGGGATCCCATAAATCCAGGCCGCTATATCCCCGGTACGCAGGGTGATAATCTGTGGCATTCCCTGATAAAAGGCAGGTATTAATCCCATCGCTCAACAAGGATGGGGTTTTGTGTGTGGACCGTTTTTTCCCGCCCCTTGCAGATTACTCCCCCTTTCAGGGAAACAAGCTAATTTTTTTATATAGTGGGACATTCAGGCTCTCCAAATCCCGGCATCTTCTGATTTGGGGGGGGGTTGAGGGGTCTCAGCCTTTTTGGGTGGCCAGGATTCAGGGAAAAAGCGGTTCTTTTTGTGTTTTTTTTTTCATTATGGAGAAGGGGAAATTTAGTTAAAAAAACATAATTCTTTGGAACATCTTTTAAATTTGAGTCAAAAAAATACATTTTTGAATTCTAATCCTGTTCATGACAAAAAGTTCGCATATTCGCCCTCTATGCTTGTCTAGTATATTTGTGAACGTTATAAAAAACTTCTTAAGTCTCACACATCAATTTTTCCTTTCCCCTGGTTTTTTTCACCTCAACTCTCTGTTCGAGGAAGATATGCTCTCCTGCCCCCTTTTCTTCTTCTTTTTCTTCTTCTGCTGCTGCTGCTGTCGATTTGTCTTTTAACTTCAGTGTGGTAAAACCCCGATAGGGTACAAGGGCCCCTTTTCCGGGGGCGGGCTGTAACACATCACAACTTAATTTTTTCTTCTCGTTCGTCTTCTTCTTTTCTTCTTCTTCTTTTCTTCTTCTTCTTCTTCTTCTTCAGCAGTTATGCCCATTCTGGGCTATACCCCCCGAAAGTATATTCGCTGTGTTGGGTGAATAGATAATCCGGACATATAAATCAAGTACCGAGTATTTAGTAACCCCACAATTAATCAAATAAAACCAAAACTCCCCAAAAATTCTCGTAACCCCAAACAACCCCCCAACCCAAAACGAACACAAAACTACTGCTGATAGTGTAAACACACGTAAAAATACAAATCTATATGAGTTGGCGGGAAACGGGGGGTGTAGATTTGGTTCATAGTCTGCCCTTTTGAATGCATGGTAAAGTGGCTAATAAAGCAGAATTATGTAAGAACCCCGGGGTTCTCAGAGGGCACGTTGCCTACTATAAGATCTCCCGAAAAAAGAGGGAGCGGCAAGCAAAAAGACGAAAAAAAAGAAGAGTAGACAACTGGGTTTAGTTTCCCAGCCTGCTTGAATATTGAACAGCCCTGCCTAATTCCAAAATTTTTCCCTTCTCTTTTCAGTGTTTTTCTTCCTGACAACAAAGATAAAAAAAATTGATTGCCATACAAGTAACAAAATAAAAAAAGCCCCCAAAAATTTTTTTTGAAACTCGTTGACATTGTTTCAAAAAAGACGCCCCCGACGCCCTAATTTACTTTGTTCACAGAAAGGGTGCGCATAAATGACGTCATCCATTATCCCCGCCCGGGAAGGGAAAGGAGCAAGCTGATCTGCGCGCGGGTGGTGTGTGTGTTGGTGTGTGTGTGTGTGTGTGTGGGGTTGTGTGTGTGTGTTGTGTGTTGTGTGTTCGGTTTTCCTGGGGGTTTTGAGGTAGTGTGTCTAGCTTTTGCCGGGGGTTTTGGGGGTAGCGACAATTTTTTGGGGGACAATTTCCTACACCCCACAACTTTTGACCCCCAAACTGTTGGCCAATGCATGGGAAAGTTGCGATGTATCTATTTCTCACTGTAGAAGAAAAGTTTTCCTCTAGGACAACACCACCACACCACACAAAGACACACACAACACACACCTCACCATATCACTTCCTACCTACCCAATTTACCTAATTTACGATAAAAGCAAGATGGGGGAAAAGGCCCAATGAACGGGGGAAAAAGCCCACCCTAGGGTCTTGCCCCGGTGAAGGTGTGGGCGTTTTACCCCCGAGGGCCTACTGTAACAGAACGGTCAGCCGCGGGGAAAGGGGGGGAACAAACTGGGCCAGAATCACTAGTGGGGTTTAAAATTCTTAATCAGTATAATACAAAACTTTTCCATTTCATTTGTTACAGTATGAATATACTTTAAAAAGAATAATAAAGAATTTTTTGAATACAAACCCAAAAAAAAAAAAAATAAGTCGAAAAAAACTGACCGTTTAGTTGGGAGTCCCCTTTTTTCTCCTGTCAAACGCTTCTTTGTTCAGGATTCAGGTCAAGTATCCCTGGTTTGCTACATCACAGTTCTCCGAAAAAACGGGGGAGGGCGTTTTTATCCCCCCTAGGGGTTTTTGCCCCATGCTACCCTATTCCCTGAGAAACACAAAACGAACAAACCTTTGACGCAAATGCAAGACTCTCATCATAGAAGTCAAAAATTTCCTGACGACGGCAGGTCTTTCTTCCTCGAAAAAAACCATGGGTTCTGACACCCACGGCGTACGGCGAGGGTTTGTTACACACAAAAACCATGGGTTCTGTACACCCACGGCGTCGGGGGAGGGGGTTTGTTTCCACCAAAAAATGGGTTACTGTCACCCACGGCGTACGGCGAGGGGTTAGCTCCATACAAAAACCAGGGTTACTGTACACCCCGGCGTACGGCGAGGGGTTTTTTTCCTTTTTTAAAAAGCAGGGTTTTTGCACACCCACGAAGACAGCGCCAAAATTTAGGGACGTACGGGAAAGGGTTTAAAAGAACGACCCGCGGTTTTCACATTCACAAGCCCATAGGGAAATCCAATGGGGTTCGTATGCCCCTGGGTTTCAAAAATCGGAAGCTGTTTCCCAAAAACTTTGGGAAAGGGGGTTCGCTGATAGAAACCCAGGGTCTGATTTTTTTTCCTCGCGACATTTTGTGGGATGACCAGAACTAGAAGAATTTGGAGGAACGGACCATTTTGGCACTGGGGGGAAATGAGAAAATTCAAACTTAAAATGGATCCTGAAAAAAAGTCTTTTTGGGGCTTCAGAAGTGAGGCATTTGGGGTTATCTATCGAAGGGCGGTATCAGGCCAGACCCAGAAAAGATAAAAGCCCCCAAGAGTGCGGTGCCCAAAGACGGTGAAGGACTCAAATTACCTTGGATTCGTAGGGGTTTTTCCGACGGTTTGTTCCGAAATTCGCCCCGATCGCCCGCCCCTTTTTTGATCTGACGCGGGTACATACCGCTAAAGCAAAGAAAAAAGGAAAGAAAGGGACCAACCCGCACGACCCATCATTTACATATCCAAATTTTTGGGAGAGAAGATCAGATGCTTTTGACAAATTGATGCAGATACTGTCTACAGAACCAGTTATGGGTTTAGCGGGGGCTTCCAGGGCCTTTGAATTTGCAGTGGCCATGGGTTTGGTTAGGGGCAGCCTTTTCAGCAAAACCAAGGGGAAAAAGAAAATTATAGCGTATGCAACCCTGGCTTAAAAAACCCAAAAAATTATCCAGCACTAAAAGGGTTTTTGGTTTGAAGTGGGTCTCCCGAAAATTTCATGATACGTCCTGGGAAGTAAAGGGCAGTATAACGGGAAATAAATGGTATTTGAAGGGGAAATGATGGGAAATGAGGGGTTTGGGGGGTTTGGGGGGGGTGTTATTAGAAAAAAATTTCGGGTTAAAAGGAGGGGGGTTTGGTTTAAATAAAGGGGGGAAAGGGTGAGAGTTAGAAAATGAGAAAAGTTTAGTTTTTTTGGTTGAAAGAGGAATAGAAACGGGGGAAAATGAGTAAAGTTTAAATATTTTAGAACACTACATCATTTGGGAAAAAGGGGTAGGGGGGGGGTAAAGAGGGATGTGCTTTTTAAAGGGGGAAAAAAACGGGGCCATCAAATTTCTTTTTGCCACAGTGATTCCCGTGGAGGGACCAAAATGGATTGGACACAAAATTGGGGCCAAGTAAACGAAAAACCAAAAAACCTTTGGGGGGCCAGGGGGAAAATTTCAGCGAGGGAATCAAAAAGTGGTTTCCATCTGAAAGGACCAAAAGGTCCAAGAAAAACCCCTTAAACCCGATTTGGTATCATCCCAAACAAAAAAAATTTGCTTAAAATGGGGTGACTAAAGGGGGGGGGGGGGGTTGGGGGGGCCCGAAGGGCCAAAAAAATTTCATAAATCCCGGGCCCCTTTTTTGGTTTTTCCCTTCCCCCAAAAGGAAAGAAGTTGCCTTTGGAAAACAAAACCAGTTTAAAAATCAAAACCAAAAAACCTCCCTTTTGGGTTTTATGGAAAAAATTTTACAAAGGGAAAAAAAATTTTTTTTCACGTCTTTAAAAAGAAGGGCCCCCAAAAAGAAATACCAACATTCGTACCCCTTTGGGAAATCTTTAGATTTTTTTAAGCAAATTACAAAGGGAGGAACAGAACTGTTTAAAGTTTGTTCCATTGAAAACATTTCAAAATTTTCGTTTTCTTAAAAGAAAGAAGCCCGAAGTTTTTGGAAGGGAAACCATTTTATGATTTTTGGTTTTTTTTCCCACAAAATAAACCCCAAAAAAGGGGGAAAAAACCCTAGGGGGAAAAGGGGGTGGGGGAAGGAAAAAGGGGAAAAAACAAAAAGGGAAAAACAGCCCCCAAAAAAAATCTATATCCAAGGAACTGGATTTTGGGAACCGGGGAAGGGATTTTAGGAATTGGGGGGTACCCCCCAAGGGGAAAATGGGGGGAAGTTTTTTTTCCCAAAAAAGGACATTTCCCTGGCAGTAAGCCCTAAAAGGGGGAACCGGGACTTGACCTGTTTCTGCCCAAAGGAAAACCAAAGGATTTTTAGGAAAAAAAACAGCGGGGGGGAGAAAAACGGGGAAAAAACAAAAAAAAAAAACAGCAAACAAAGTTAAGGTAAAAGGAATTTCCCCACAAGTCATTGGAAAACCCCCCCCGGGTTTTTGTGAGGGAAAATGGGAACCGGGTTTTGGTTCCCAAAGTTTCAAAAAGAGGGAAAGGGAGGATGGGCTAAAAAAAGAGTTTAAGTGAAACCCCCGTGAGGGGAAAAAGGGGCCCGGGGGGCATGGATTAAAGGGGAAATGGAAAGCCTTTTTTAGGAAATGCCAAAGAGGGATTTGGGGGGAAAAACCCGACCCACAAAAGGGAAAGGGGGAAAACGAAATCCAAAAAAAGGGGAAAGGAAAAGGAGTAAATGGCCCCCCCCCCAAGGAAGGGGGGGGGTTTTTTCCATTTGAAGGGGAAAGAATGGCCAAAATTCATTGGAAAACAAATTTCCCGTTTTTTTGGGTAGGGGGAAGAGGGGAAAAGGGATTTTTCGAGGGGCAAAGAGTAATGAGCCAAAGGTCCCCGGTTTATGGAAAAGGTTTTTTTGGGAATTTTAGACCAACAGTGGTCGGAGAAAGACGCCGGAACCAAGATAAATTAAAAAGGGGGGAAAAAACAGTTTTTTATTGTTTTTTTGAGAAGAAAATTTTCCGGGGACTTTGGGTTGAAGCAGTTTTTTTTTAAAAGGAAAAAAAGGAGGGGGGGTTAACCTCCAATTAAAAGGAAGGGGGAAAAACCCCTTTAGGGGAAAAATCCAAATTTTAAAAATTTAATGCAACCAAAAAGGGGTTGTTTTTTTGAAATTTTTTTTAAGGTCGAAAAAAAAAAGTTGGAAAAAATTTTTTTTTTTAATAGGCCAAAAAATTGAAAGAATGGTGAATTTTTTTTGATTTCCAAAAAAGATTTTGAGGGGCTTTTTGTTTTTAATCATTGATAAGTTGTTTTTTTGTACGCCTTATGCAAAAAAAAGGTTTTAAACTGGTTTTTGAAAAGAAAAAAAAAGCCTAAACCAGGTAGGTTAAATTTTTAGAAATTTTTTTGTTGGGGAAAGTGTTTTTTTGTTTTAGTTTTTCATGTTTAATTTAAAAAGGGGGGGAAATTTTTGTTTTGAAGGTAGTTTTTTAAATGGAATTTGTTTGGGGGGGTTTTTTGTTTTTAAAAATGAAGAATTTTTGGGAGGAAATAGGGGTAATTATTGGGGGAAATTTTGAAATTTTTTACCTAAAAGGGTGAAATAAAAGGGGTTGTTTTCTGGGAGAGAAGGGGGTTTGGCCTGTTTTTTTAAGTCGAAAAAGGGTGGGTTTTTTTTTTTTTTATACGTTTAGAAAAATTTTTAAAAGAGAAATTTTTTAATTTTTTTAAATTTTTAAATATTTTGGAAAGGGGTTTTTTTTTGTTTTTTTTAGGAATAATAGTATAATGGGTTGGAAGGGTAAAAAAGGCGGAAGGGGCGGGAGGCAAATGGAAGTTTTAAAGGGAGGTTTTTTTTGAAGAATACTTTTGTGTGAGGATTGGGTTTGGGGGTTAAATTTTTGGCATGTTTTGTGTTAAAAAGGGAAATGTGGTGTATCTTTGAAGTGTTAAAATTTTTGGGTGTTAGGGAATAAAATGAAAAAAAAAAATTTCCTTTTTTTGAAATGAAGGGGTATTTGGAAAGGAAAAATAGTGTTGGTTTTTTGATAATTTGATGTTTTTTCCGGAGGGAAAAAAGGTTGTTGTTTTTAAAATTTTTTTGGGAAAGAAAAGGGTTTTTTTTGGGTCACGTAACCCCCCTGGATGAATGGTAAAATTACTGGTGGGAAAAAATTTTTTTTTTCGTTCAAACGTTTTAAAAATTATAAAAGATGGTTTTTTTTTAGGGGAAGTTTTTTTTTTTGTCTTTTTTTTAATAAAAGTTTTAAAGTTTGGAATAAAAAAAAAAAACTTTTTGGGCTGTTTTTTTAAAAAAATTTCGTTTGGAGTTGTGAGTGTAGCAAAGGGAAAAAAAAGTTTGCTTTAAAAAAGGAAATTGGTACTTGGTTATTTTTTCTGTGAGCTTGTTTCATTGTGGCATTCACTCGAACCCCATAACCCTTAATTCAGAACCGCCATCTGAAGAGAGGGTCACACAATCTTCAACTAAAGTTTGAACCAAAGACATGGAAGCTGCCTATATTCTTTCACACTTGCGAGGTTACGACTCTCACCTTATAATGCAAGCAGTAACCGACGCCTTCAGGGTAAGAGAACAGTATTTTGCCAATCCTGGCTCACTTTCGCGATCAACCAGTTTTCGGCGAAAGTGGCCTAGAATTGGTGTTTTCCTGTTCTTTGCCAAGTAAGACTTCAATAACCAAAAAATAACGATTATCTACAAACAAACATATTGTGTAGGATTATCCGTTTTAACTGTGTAGGATTATCCACTGTGTTAAAAACTAAGTTATATTTTTGGCATAAAATCCGCACACTTATTCTGACTAATTTCTACCTACAAAACTTTGTACAACAGACAGGCTGACACGAGGCTGAAACCTGATCACTTAATTTACGGCTGGCGCAGACAAGACGCCTTCGTTCACAGCGCACGGCCCGCTTACAAACTGCGACCAAAAATCAATAAAACACACCTCGCCGCGCGTTACTGGCACACGACGGCTGTTAATGCTCTCAGCGGGCCCGTAATTGTCTCCCTTTAATAGTTTTTTATTCGTAGTTCTCTGAGAGAGAATTAATTGTTAAAATCTATATTTTTATATTTAATATGCTAAAGTATTTAATATAAATATTGAACAAACTAGTAACTAAAGAGTAATGTAAGATACAGTTGTTGTTTGGTCTTTAAAAATATTCTACTTAAATACAAAACAACTTTATCAACATTTACACTGGTCACCATAGAATTGTGAAAGCTTTCAATGTGTTGGGTTTATATATACTGTTGCTCTAACTGTTAATGTGAATGAGTCGGGTTTTTTTTAGCAGAAAGGGGGCTGCGGGGTGTAGCAGCAACTAGGTAAAAAATTTCCTTGAAAGAACGTTGCCCTTAAAAGCGCAGCAGTAAACTAGTTTTCGCCCGGTTGACTTTAAAGCGGCATTATTAGTTCTTGAAAAGTAAACTTCAATAACCAAAAAAATAACGACCCTACAAACAACCATTTGGTAGGATTATCCGTTTTCAATACTAATTTAAAAAAGTTTTAGTTTTAATTTTTGTTAACCCATTTTTTCCCTGATCGTTTTAAATAAAAATTTTCCGAAAACATTATCAAATGATCTTTGTTTTCATGTGAAAAAAACACAGTTTTTAACGTTCTCTAAATTTTTTAAAACGGGTTATATTTTGGCATAAAATCACAACTTATCCAGCAGCTTTCCACTGAAAGCTGTTTCACAAAGTTTTTCCCTTTTTTAAAACATGTCTCTTTCTGCTGAACAGTCATTAAATAAATAGTGTCTGCGTTCCTTAAACAATAAAAAAAAGCGTTCTAGACACTCACTCATTTTTGCTAGGTTAACAAAAAAATATGTTATCATCAGCCCATATAAATTTTCTTCATGATATGCTTTGTTCCTTTTAAAGTGTTGGGCAAAAATCACAATAGATCAAAATTATAACGAAAAAACTGTTTGTAACGGTTTGGGGAAAATATTTTTTTCCCCACAACCAGTTTGTCAAAAAATTAATGACAATGGGGGTTTTTGCTAAATTTAAACTGCCCCCCAATGTTTTAAAACGAACTTAATCAAAATCCAGTTATTATGTTTTATCATATTTTCGTTAAAACCTGTTCAGTTTATAAAACCCATGAGGGCCTAAATGGTAACATTAACCCAATTTCAGTTCTGTAAAATTGTTTTCTATTTAAGTCAACATTATTTTGTCGCTTTTTTTACAACCTTAAAATCCTCACCATTATGAAAACGCTGTAACTTTAAGAGTTGGTCTAGTTTTCCCAGCTAATATTAATTTTTTAAAGGTCATCACAAACCCCCACAACCCTCCCTCTCTACTCTTAAAAGACAAAATTTTAAAAATTTTATTGTGAAGGTTTTAAATTTTGTTGGAAAAAACTGTAATTTTTGTAAAGCCCCTTTTAAAACTTTTTTTCTTTTCGTGGGGATGTAGTTTATTCCATGGCGTTATTTCAATTTTTTTTCCCGTATTTTTTGCCGGGCATAAGACTACATGAAAAGGGGCCCAAGTTAATGTTTTCTAAAATTTTTTTGCGGCAAAAAAAATGTAAAGGGGCTTATGAATTAAAATTTTTATTTCCCATTTAAAAATGGTTCTAAATGCCATTTGAGGTCAGGTTTCGAACTATTTTAATTAAAGGGCCAACATTATTTGCCTCTAGTTTGCGCAGTGTTTATTTTAGGAAACTTTTTGCGTCCCCCACCTTTGCTTTTAATCCCCCCTCTTTATTTTAATCAAAGCATACAAACCCTTTCCCGTTTTTTAAAAGCCCGAAAGTTGCAAGGTTTTTTAATTTAAAAGTTTAACCCACAGGCGAAGTAACCCCCGGTTTTTGCCGGGGCGACATTTTTAGTACAGTTTATTATTTTATTCCAAAAAAAAATGTGGGGTTATACATTTTAGACTTTCCCCCGTTTTGTCTTTGATTTTAATTTAAAATGATCCGACCCCTTCCAAAAAAAATCTTTTAAAATTAAAATTTGGGGTTGTATAATTTCATAATCGAAATTGCAGCTTTCCCTGACGGGAGAGCTCTTAAAAAAGTTGAGTGCCTTCCATCATTAATTTTTTGAGTGCCTATATCCAATGAACCTAGAGTAAAGAATGTACTGCAAGAATTTAGCGGACTTTCCCCCCCAAATTTGTTTGATTTGGCGAAACATAAAATATGAGTGGGGAGATTGTTTTTAAAGCCTAGCATTTTAGTAGCTCTCTATCAAAATCGATTTTGCTTCTTCAGGTTTGTGTTAAAAATGTTTTTAGATTTGCCATTGTTAAGTTTGAGATTATGCCCAAATTTCTCAATGCTTTTATTTTTTGGGCAAAAAACCTAATAACCCTAAATTTTGTTACTGGTCAATTTAAGTTTCTTTCCCCCTATATTTTTTAATCTATTATTCTTTTTGGGTTCAGTTTTAAATTTAAACCCTCGCTTGTAGAATATTTCTGGGTGCGACATTTTTTTTCCCCATCGTTTTAAAGCATGTTTTAAATTGTAGGGCTGTCTTGGTTTTTTTTGTTTCAAAATTTTTAAACAAAAAAAAATGAGCGCGTTTTAAAAAAATAAAAATCAAAAATTTTGTTGGGCCCCATAAAATCCCAAAAAAAAAAGCAATGTACTCTTACATTGCTGTGACCCAGCTTCACTTTTCATAAAAAGGTGAGTACCCCTTAAGCAGATTCTTAAACCCCCCCGTCACGGTTTGTCACGAGGCCTCGACGTTGACCCCCCTAGGGGGGCGGAAATTTTTATTTTTTTATTGTCGTTGCTGTTTTCGTGTATCCTCCCCAGGGTGGCTTTGGTGCAGTTGACCCGGTGGTTTACTCAACTTTGGGCTTGCTTTTTCCCCTTCTCTCTCTTTTCCAGCCGTGTTATTCATCTGCAAATTTTACGGGTGGCCCGGGACTTTCTCTCGAATTTCGTCTATCGGCCCCTTTGCCCGTCTTTTTTTTGTCGCCTTGCTTCGTTTCTTTTTTTTTGAAGTATGCTCACTCTGTGACGCGATGCTGTTGGGGCCTTGCTGGGGGGGTTGCTCTTCACTCGAGCGGAAGATTTCGGGGGGCCCGCTGGTCCCCGGTTCTTTACCTTTTCGTCGAGAAATACAGTCATCTTTCAATTTCCCGCGTCGGCTGTAGGGGGAGGGGCTCATTTCTTCTGTTTCCCCATCTTTGCCTTGTCCCTCGACTGGACGAGGGTAAGAGAGTCCCTTTTACCCGCCTCTTCGGGTCACCCCGGGTGTGGTAACATCAGTTTGTGGTCTGTTTTTTTTTGATTTGTCGTTGTTACCCGGGCCCTTAGTCTTCGTTTTTTGCGCAATTTTCTTTTGTTTTCGAAATTGTAAGAGAAATATTGTGTGAGACCTTTTCTCTGGTTAAATTTTCCATCTTTAACCTGGCCATTCTAAATTATTTCCAAAATTCTTTCTCCTGTTTATGTATCTGGTGATGCGGTAGTCGGTGGGGAAGGGAGAGAACCTGGTGATTCGGGGTTTGGAACTTGCTTGGTCTCGCTCGTCCGCCCTGTCACATTCGCCGGACTTTTATCCTTCGGCCCCCGTTGTTTGTGTGTGCAAGGAAAACCCGAGTTTTATATTCACGAGCGTGCGAACGCTGATTTGTCGTTCGGATGCGTGGTTGGAGTTTGTTTTATTTTGAAATGTGTTTATAAAATGTGAAAAATTATGCCATTGAATTACTATTTGCAAATGTAGGGGGCAGTTATTAAGCGATGGTCGCGGGTTTTGATTTATTTCCTAAGGAAGGAAAACGTTTAAGCGTGAGTGAGAGAAGGGTGGAGAATTCATATTTGTTTTTATAAATGTTGTTTTAAATGCTCTTTACCTGCATGTGTGAGAAGACTTGATTCAATGGATTTACTGTGTGCGTTGAATACACTTCCCCTCGCCCATCATGCGAGTGGCTAAGATGACAGCAATGGTCAGACGGTATGAGGGCGGGTTTTCCAGTACCCTTTTCCTTCCTCCCTTCTTCTTCTTTTCCTCCTCTCCGACTCTCCTCCCAGCTACGTCCTCCCCCCCGGGGGCTTCACCTGGAGCACGAACTGGAATGGTGCCACGTGCTGGTCGAGGCCACGTTTGGCTGAGACCACGGCCCGAGATGGTGCCACGCGCTGGTCGAGGCCACGCCTTGGTCGGGCCCGGTGGACGCTAGGGGAGCCCGCCGTCTCAAACTGGCCGCCTGGACCCCTGTCCGGGGACCTCCAGTAACAGCTACGTCCCCCCCCCCCCCCCCCCCCCCCCCCCCCCCCCCCCCACCCCCCCGGGACACGCTCTTCACTGCCCGTTGGGAGTCGAGGGTGTCGGCTTTGGGCGACTCCTGCGAGAACCCAAAACCCGGCTCGGAGCACCTAGTGCCGACAGGGTGCTCCCTGCGGACTTGGGAACAGGGGCAGGGATGTGGACGCACTCCGGTGGTGTGAGAAACGGTCATACTGGAAATATTTCTTTATAATTGTGTACATGTATATGTGCTGAAATGCTGTAATTGTGATTGTGTACGTCGTATGGTGAAATAATTTTATTTATAATCGTGCATGTTGTGGGTGTGGGAGGCTTGATTGCGATGTGCATGTTGTGTGCGTTGGAGTGCTTGATCGTGATTGTGCATGTTGTGTGCGTTGGGAGTGCTTGATCGTGATTGTGCTGTTGTGTGGCGTTGGAGTGCTTTTATTGTGACGTGCATGGTGCGTGTGTTGGAATGTTTATTTTGCTGGTGTGAATAAATGGGGTGTTGTATCGTAATCTTTATTGTGTGGTCTCTTGCGGAGCGTGTGGGGGTCAGTCATCCCTTCACTCCCACCTAGCCCGATCCTGTCAGGGCAGACCCCCAGGGGTCGGTAATGACAATTGTGGGGGCCGTCCGGGATGTAAAGGGCTCTGGCTGTCTCTCTCTCGTTTCGCAGAGTCCCTGTTTAGTTTTGTCTGTTTTGTATATGTTTAGTCAGTTTGTCGTGTTTTTTTCGTGGGGGTTGGCTGGGTGACTCTAGCGTGAAGGGAGTCTTGTTGTGGCTGAGGGAACATCCGGTGTGACTCGGGAGTCGAGGGGAGCCCAGGGGGGTTTCGACCGTTTCCCGGACCTCCTTCCGCGGGTACCTCACGCGGGTTTCGGCCGTAAGTTTTTGCCCTTCTGTTCCCGCTCAGTCTTCCATTCCTGTTTTGTATTTAGCCAGTTCTTGTTTTTTTTTTCCTACCGGGTTGTTGAGTACAGGGGGTTGCATCGGAACGCTAGTGTTTTTTTTTTTTTCTCTCTCCGGATTCCGTCTGCTAGGTTTTTGTTTTGTTTTTTTTCCGGCCACCCACCGCACTGTTGCTCGTGCTGTAAGGAGCGGGTGTTCCCAAAGAGTGGGGGCAGCCGGACATAGTTTTTGTTTCTTTTTTTTTTTCGGTGAGCCCCACCGCACTGTTGCTCGTGCTGTAGAGCGCGGTTTTTGCCAGAGTGGGAGCAGCCGGAACTTGTCCGCACACACGCAACACACACATACACACGTATACACATGCCCCTAAAATTTTGTTTTTTTTTTTTTTCTCAGTGGAATTGTTTTTCCCTGTATTTGGAAAACTGTAGGATATTGTTGGTCATGGCGAGTGGCGCTGGTGGTATGGCGACGCGGGCGTCGAAGAAGAAGGGTATTCAAAATGTTACTGTAGTCCCTACTATTAGTACCAGTACTTCGACTACGGTAAACTTCTACCTATTCCAGTGCTGTAGCAGGTAGTCCAGTGAGTACTTTTACTCCCTCTTCGCGGGGGGTCTCCCTGTTGAGACCCCGACTGGCACTTCCGCTCGGAAGCGTCAGAGTATAGCGAAGCAACTGGGGGCTTCTGTTGAGTCGCAGAGCCCGAAACCTTCCCCTCCCCAGGCTTCCCTCGTAAGGGGCATGCCCAGAAGACTTTCCTTATGGGAAATTCGAGACCCAAGGACGGGTCAGACGGATCATCCTCCCGTGTCGGGAGTGGTGAACCCCCCCCAGGACATCACTTCCGCCCTTTGATGTTTCTAGAGCGACAGCGACGGGAGGATGAGGCCCAACGTAGGGAAGAGGTTGCTAGGCAGGGGGCCCCAACGTAGGGAAGAGGTTGCTAGGCAGGAAGCCCTACGTAGAGAGGAGGCCGCTAGGCAGGAAGCTCTGCGTAGGGAGAGCGCAGAGAGGAGGTGCTCTGCGCAGAAGGAGGAGACTGACAGACAGGAGATTATGCATAGGGAGGAGGCTGCTCAGCGTAGGGAGGAGGCTGCCCCCCGTGGGGAAGAACTAGAAGGGATGGGGCTCTGCGTAGGGAGGAGATGGAACAACTTCTTTCGGGGCCCTCCCGCTTCTGTAAACCAGGGGGTTAATCACCAGGCAGGTGATAGATTTTAGAGGCCCAAAGTTAAAGCTTCCCAGAGTTCAGACCTAGTGAGGACATGATATGTTCCTAGAGCATTTTGACAAGGTTGCTTGTTCATACCAATTGTCTGGGGAACAAAGGCTATGCACCTTTTTTCTGGATTATCTGGTGCTGCAAGGGAGTGTGTGCTTACTCTAAATGAAGGCGCTCTTATGCAGACATGCAGTTGGCTCTGCGTAAGCGTTTCCAACTTACCCCAGAGACCTACAGGAGGAAGTTTAGGTCCATGAAGAAGAATAATGACGAGACCTTCGTGCAGTTTGGTGTTTAGGCTGCGCATAACGCTAGGGTACTGGCGTCAGTTAGCTAAGTTGGAGCTGGAGGATCTGATCCTCATTGAACAGCTCCCCAAACACTGTGTCCCCAGAGTTGAGGACCCGGATAGGCGAGACAGCACCTCAGGATTTCGGGGCTGCGATTCACACCGCTGAGGTGTTTGCTGAAGCTCGCAGGGCTTACGGGCATCGCCCGATACGGAGAGGAAGCCCTCCACAGGATTTAATGGAAATAGGCCGACAACTGTAGCGGGTCTAATAAGGCAGGCGTCCTCGGGACCTCAGCACCTCGATTTGTTTTCTTGTGGTCGTCCTGGCCACATCAGGAAAGATTGCCTAGAGCTGCTGGTAGTCATGGGGCTAGTTTCCCTTTTCCAGCATCCTGTGCCTCGGCTAACGTGGGTTCCATCCAGCTTCTGGTGATTCAGAGTGCCCAGTGTTTCTCTCTGTGTTGGTTCATCTTGGTCGACACCATAGGGATTCGGGAGCATCAACACTCTTTGTGGATAAGGATTTAGTTTCCCCTAAGGCCCGCGGGGCGCCAGTTACGATGTGTGCGGGTTGGAGGCTGGTTTTACCTCCACCCGTCCTTCAGTACTCGTTTCTATCTCCACCCCCTACTTCTGTGGCGAAGTATGGGCCATCGCGGTGGAGCGACCTCTGTATTCCCTTATCATAGGGAATACTATCACCTTCGCAGACGGACGCAGTCGTCCGTGGTTTACGGATTTTTCCCGTACAGGCGTGTGTGGGGTCACCAAAACGCGCCCAAAAACTAAGAAGCAGGAACAGGAATTGCGTCCCGTTCTTCAGCCGATCTCTGACGAGGTTCTGGCAAGGGCCGATCCTGCTAGCATTATCCGTCTTCAGGCAGGGACTTGGATGTCCAACGCCCACGACAACTTGTGGATCGCCCCGCTCAGTCTGCCCGAAAACGCCAAGGTGAGCTTCAAGCTCCGGGAAGGGGATCCTCTTTAGGTTTCCACTCAGGCAGATCGTGTGGCCAAGCAGCTTTTCGTTCCCCAAAGCTTGAGGGGAAACTTTCTCCGGCAGGCCCACGTTCCCCCATGGCAGGTCATATGGGGGTCCAAGTGGACTCTCGAGCGAGTAAAACAAGACTTCTTTTGGCCAGGGATGAAATCACAGGTTAGGGAGTACTGCCGCAGTTGTGATGTCTGCCAATGGACAACGCCTAAGGGTCCCCTTGAAGCGTGTTCCCTAGGGCAGTGCCACGGGTTGGGGAGGCATTCAGCAAGGTTGGGGTCGACCTGGTGAGACCCATTAATTTCCCCCATCCGATCGCGGTCACCGCTACACTTCGGTAGTGGTAGAATCTGCGAGTCGATACCCAGAGGCTGTCCCCCTTAGGACTATCGATGCCCCTACTATTGCTGAAGCTCTCCGGCAGATTTGGACGCGCACAGGCGTGCCCAAGAAGAAAGTACGGCCGGAAGTTTGTACTGGAGAGCGATCATCATTTCCTTTTCCCGTGCTTGGACCGGATCCGGCCGTTTAGTCTCGACTCATGAGTTAGGCAGTGGAGCTGCAGAGTCATGCGTTCACTTTCCGTCATATCAAGGGTTCCTGTAATACGGATGCTGACTATCTTAGCCGAGCTCCGTAGTTAGCATATTGGAAAAAACAGTCGGAGGGACACCCCCCCTCAACCAGGGTTATATCCCTTTTTGGGTCTCTGTATCAGGTGTAGTGACAGTTGTCACTTCGTGAGGTTAACGGTAGTGAATCACCCAATGGTTCGGATTGTTACTTTCATGGTGGAAAGGTTCGCTTAGTTGTTTGATAAATGTAGTATTATGTATTCCTCGGTGTGATTCTATCGTGGAATGTTTGTATTGGATTTTTCGTACTCTGTCGATCACAGAGAGTTGGGTTCGGTCCATTGTTGTGAAGTTGCACTGCGACAAGGTTCAAAGGAGCACTGTAAACTCAGAGAAACAGATGCTTTTAGAAGGGGGGTTTGTCACGAGTTTGTCACGAGGGCCTACGACGTTCGACCCACCTAGGGTGGCTGAATTACTTATTTGTTTATTGTCGTTGCTGTGTCGTGTATCCGTCCCTTAGGGTGGCTTGTGGTGCAGTTGCACCTTGGTGTGGTTCAGCTCAACTTCGGCTTGCTTTTCTCTCTCTCTCTCTCTAATTCCACCACCCGTGTTATTCATCCCGCAAGTTCACGGGTGGCCGGTACCTTTCTCTCGAACTTTCTGTCTATCGGCTCTCGCCTGTCTTTTTACCCGTCGCACGTGCTTTGTTTCTTTTAGTTTGAAGTATGCTCACTCTGTGACGCAGCATGGCATGTTGGCCGCCATTGCTGAGGGAGGTTAGCTCTTCACTCGAGCGGAAGATGTCTCTGGGGGCGCCTGCTCCGGTCCTGGTTCTTTACCTTATCGTCGAGGGGTACAGTCAGTTTCTTTCAATTCCTGCAGTCGGCCCGTAGGGAGGGACACATTCTTCTGTCCCGCATCTTCGCTCTGTCCCTCTCGACTGGACAGAGGTAGAGAGAGTCCTTTGACCCGCCTCTTCGGGGGCACCACGGGTAGCTGGTAAGCATCAGTTTCGTGGTCTGTTTGTTTTGATTTGTCGTTGTTAGCCGGGTTAGTCTTCGCTTTTGCGCAATTTTCTTTTTTTTTTCGAAATTGTAAGAGAAATATTGTGTGAGACCCTTTTTTTGGTTAATTCCATCTTTACCTGGCCATTCTAAATTATTTCCAAATTCTTTCTCCTGTTTATGTATTGGTGATGCGGTAGTCGGGGGGAAGGGAGAGAAACCCGGTGATTCAGGGTTGGAACTTGCTTGGTCTCGCTCGTCCGCCCCTGTCAAAATTCGCCGGACTTTTATTCCTTCGGCCACCGTCTGTTTGTGTGTGCAAGGAGAAAAGAGTTTTATGTTCACGAGCGTGCGTACGCATGATTTGTCGTTCGGGTGCGTGGTTGGAGATTTGGTTATTTTGAAATGTGTTTATAAAATGTGACAAATTTTGCCATTGAATTTTCTTTTGCAAATGTGGTGGCAGTTATTAAGCGATGGTCGCTGTGTTGATTTATTTCCTAAGGAAGGAAAACGTTAAGCGTGAGTGAGAGAAGGGTGGAGATAATTCATATTTGTTTTTTTAACCTGTTGATTTAATGCAGTCTTTTACCTGCATCGTTGTGAGAGACTTGATTCAATGGATTTACTGTGTGCGTTGAATACACTTCCCCTCGCCCCTTTATGCGAGTGGCTAAGACTTGACAGCAATGGTCAGACGGTACTGACGGCAGGGTTCCAGTACCCTTCTTCCTTCCTCCTTCCTTTTCTTTTCCTCCTCTCCGCTCTCCTCCCAGCTACGTCCTCCCCCCTCCCGGGGGCTTCACCTGGAGCACGAACTGGATGGTGCCACGTGCTGGTCGAGGCCACGTTCTGGCTGAGGGCCCGGACGAGATGGTGCCACACGTGGTCGAGGCCACGCCTTGGTCGGGACCGTGGACTGTAGGGGAGCCCCCGTCTCGACTGGCCGGCCCGGACCCTGTCCGGACCTCCAGTAAAGCTACGTCCCCCCCCCCCCCCCCCTCCGGGACACGCTCTTCACTGCCCGCTTGGGAGTCGAGGGTGTCGGCTTTGGGCGACTCCCTGCGAGAACTAACCCGGCTCGGAGCACCTAGTGCGACAGGGTGCTCCCTGCGGACTTGACAGGGGCAGGGGTGTGGACGCAAATCCGTGGTGTGAGAAACGGTCAATACTGGAAATATTTCTTTATAATTGTGTACATGTCATATGTGCTGAAATGCTGTAATTGTGATTGTGTACGTCGTATGGTGAAATATTTATTTATAATCGTGCATGTTGTGGGTGTGGGAGTGCTTGATTGCGATTGTGCATGTTGTGTGCGTTGGAGTGCTTGATCGTGATTGTGCATGTTGTGTGCGTTGGAGTGCTTGATCGTGATTGTGCATGTTGTGTGCGTTGGAGTGCTTTATTGTGATCGTGCATGGTGCGTGTGTTGGAATGTTTATTTTGCTGGTGTGAATAAATGGGGTGTGTGTATCGTAATCTTTATTGTGTGGTCTCTTGCGGAACGTGTGAGGTCAGTCACTCCCTTCACTCCCACCTAGACGATCCTGTCAGGGCAGCCTCCAGGGGTCGGTCGTGACACCCCCTATTAAAAAGACTACATCGCGAAAGTGTGGTTCAGTCATCCGATGCAGTTTTATCAGAACCAGTTAAACTTTGCTGTGTTTTGCGCATCAACTGGGTGTGGAGTGTCGTATGCTGATCATTTAATCACCCTGATCCTTTGGTGAGGCCCAGTGTACAGATTTCATTTTTTTTACACCTTCAGACGTATTTTGACTGAACTGCGAGCGCCATTACCAAATGACAAAACGTTTAATCCATTCAGCAACAGAATAGACATGAAGGCTTTTGAAAGAATCTGTAACGAATTCATATTAATGTTAAGACAGACTTTAGACAAAAGTCAGATCTTAATCATGGTCTAGGCACCCCTTATTTTTGGGGCGTGCACAGAAAGTATAACTATGACTGGAATCCTCCTTACACATCTTTCTCTTCAGGCACGGCGTTCACCTCGGGTCCATAGAGCAAGAGCATAAAAACAGCATGGACAACATTTATCTTAGACATATCTGAGGGCTTAACTAAAGCGGGAATAGAACGAATAAACGACTCTATTCGTACTTACGTTTGGTGTTTGCTAGGTTCGCAAGCACAAGCGAGATCGAGCATAACTGATTCTTCTACTGGCCTTGATGCACAAAAACAATACTTAGCGAATTTAGAGGACGCCATTATTTCTACAGTTGATTTACCTTCAAGTATAAAAAGGTACCAAAATGTTTTACAATATGCAAGATCAAAAGTAGACTTTGCTGTTGGCACTGGTTTATACATGCTACCTTCTGACCTCAGACTCCAGGTAGGAACAATAATAAACTACAACAATGAAATCCTTGTAGCAGGTAATGAACAGAAGGTTGGGAAAAACGACAAAAATTCTGGGCCAGTAATAGTACAAACAATAAAAAAAACACCCAAGATTAAGTCATCCAATCCCCGAGGTTCAAAGCCCAAAGACTGTTGAAGACGTGGACTTTGTTCGCGATGGCCATGAATATGAAAAGACAGCGTTTGTTGTTGGATTAACTGCTTTAGGATTACTTGGTCTTTATCTTACTAAATAGTAACCCAACTATTAAGAGAACTAATCCCCATAAGTGCTCGGCCATAAAGCCAACTACTTTGCTTGCAGTAGACAAAAGCCAGCTAATAACACTCCCTAATATACCTGGCAAAGAGTCTATAGCTTTACCGGCTAATTTTTTTAATAAACTCGCAAGATGATCAAGCTGTTTTTTTACCCATGATTTATCAGGCGATGGTGATGGCGATGGAGGCACCAGCCCAGCACCACCACCACCCCCTGTAATAGCCATCACCAGTGTACATTATTGCAAAATCCTAAGGCTGTTATAACGCTTGCTAATGTGACACCTTGCTCTCTAAACAGTGTTTTTATTCTTTCTGCTAGCGCGCGTTGTGTCTTCATATAAAATTCTTTGGATAGTTTCTCTTATTCTGATCACTTGAGTTCGTAATTGGTCTCGGTTAGTAGACGCCGCTTTTAGTCTTGCTGCTCTTTCTTTTTCAAGATCTTTTAGTCTTTGTTTTATTCTTTCTTTAACACTAGGCCCTAGTTGGCGTCATCAGCCTCAACGAGTTTTTCTTTTTCTTGTTTTTATATGCTCATCTATTTCACTTAGTTTTGCTAAATTGTCTGTTAATTCACCTCTAATTTTTCTTACATTCCGATTAATAGCCTCTAATTCTTGCGGGGGTATTGGGGGATCATTAATTGTTTTTAATGCTGTTTCTTCTGAAAAACTGGTTTCTGCTTCTTCTATTACATTTGTTGTTTTGTCTGCTATTGGAATTAATTCTTGTAGTTCTATGTTTTGGGTGGAACTGTTGGGAGTTCTTGTTGCATGTTTTGAAGGGTAGCAACTGCTTTCCTCTTTAATTTTGGTTTTGGTTCAGTAAAGCCAAGGCGATCCCGCTCGCTCGCACTAAGCTTTTGAATAATTGTACCCATGCTTACAAACTTTGATGAGTTTAGTTTATACGTAAGCGGAACACGTTCTCTTTGTCGTTTCTAAAATACAAATGGTTATCTTTTAGTTCAAAATCAATCAGGGTATATAGTTTCGGGATGTTTTTGTTTTAAACTTTGGTATATGATCTGACCTTATCTTCTGTTAATTCATCCCGCAATGAGAACGTCGAGCGATGCTGTGTTAAAGGAGTCCTTTCATCCATGTCGTCTTCAGGATCAAAATTTATAATCTTCTTCATCTCCAATTCCGCCATGTTTTTAAATAATTAACTTTTTATTTTGTTTTATAAAAATGTCACAAGTATATGGCTCGATTTTTGACCCGCATAGAAAGCTGAAAGAACCCCATGGCGTGAAGGGAAATAAACGGAATATTACTGTTCCAAATAATCCATCTACTATTGATGCGGATAAATTCTTACTGTTAAATTTCCAGACCTAGGAGCGGATGATTTGATTGTGCCAGGCTCTGCACGGCTTACTTTCAAATAGAACTCGCTTCAACAACAGACCCAACCAGAACAGTTGTTCAGAATCTGGGGCGGGCAATCGTTAAGAAAATTTCTATAAAACTTGAGGGGAAAGAAGTATTTTCTTTAAACAATGCAGACATATTTTTAACCTATTCTGATCTATGGCTAACTGCGAATGAAAGGGAAGATCTTGCGTTTCAAGAATTGGTAATGAAGAAGCACTAAAACTTAGAATAGGCGCCGAACTCGCCTCAGGTGATAAAAGCAGCAAAAAGTCTTTGGCTGTAAGTTATGCGTTTGGAAATCGCTTTTTCCATTCCTTTAGATTTTGAGTTGTTAAAAGCGCATGCCCCATACCTTCAAGGGGTATTAAAAGACAGATTGTCATTTCGAACTAACTTTTAATGACTACAAACGTGTTATCAGATCAAACAGACACCGAAGCAAAGTACAGCATTTCTGACATCTCGTTAGAGTTTGATGTTGTTAGCAACTTAATTTAGCAAGGCTGATTGGGCAACAATATGAGTCACAATTAGTAATATATTACGAAAACGTGCGTCATCATTCAACATATCCTAAAAGCAGGGCAGACGCTATATGGAATTTTAATCTTAGTGTCGCAGTAAAATCGCTTAAAAGGTATTTATTGCTGTGCGAAGATGAAGAACCATTCGCAAGAGCAAGTGAAAGTTTTTTAATCCAAAATAAAGAAAGTACAATGTTCGATTGATGGTAGTCCTAACCAAATCTATGCTAGCGGACTTAGGCCTTATCATCATTTTGGCGAAATAAGAAAATTGTTTGGGGTGTGGAGGGGTAGAAAGTCCAACAGCAGACCTTGCGTCTAAAGATCTACACCTTCACAGTGTTTGGCTTGATGATTATTTTAACATCAAAATACGGTTTATGGATTGACCTAAGGTCAACAGAGGATAATCAGTTGCATGGAAGTGGGAGAGATGTTAGAGACATAATAAACATTCAAATTGATAAAGAAAAAGAGGCTGTTAAACCGCTTAATGTACATTTGTTTTTATTATATGATGCACAGCTAAATATTGAAGCTAACAGATTTAAAGATGTAGTATACTAAATTATTTTTTCATTTTATAAAAGCATGCCCACTCAAATTTATCCAAATGTGCCTACAGAACCGGAAATCGCCAAGAGAAGAGATAGTAGAACCCCCCGGCATAAAAACCTTTAGATTAACCAACATTACACAAATGCAACAAAAACTAGAGCAGGACCTTTCAAAATACAGCAAAACCAAACGAAGGTATTCTGCTGCCTTTAATGCTGTTACATATGTTAATACTGGAACATCAACTATAAGTGCTCTATCAGGAGGAACGAGTGTAGGCCTCTTAGCAACAGGCGTAGGTGCACCCGCAGCTTTACCTCTAGGCGGTTTGTCTTTAGCTCTTGGCCTGTGTTCATTAGCTGTAAGTGCTGCTGGCAAAAAATTAAAAACTAAACTCCAAAAGCACACAGCCATGGTTCAACTAATAACAGCTAAACTTATCTCGTTCAAACTGACAATAAAATAAAGCGCTAGTTGATCAAACATCACGGACGAAGAATTTAATCGTTTACAGGCCGATTTTGATGACTATAAAAGACAAAAGTTTGATCTTCAAAGAAAGGCGAGGGCAAGTTTTTCTCAACGCCAGACGCCGAGCAGATAAAAAAGAATGCTTAAAAAAGTAAACGAAACATTAAACTCTGTTCTAAACAGCTCGCATTAACAACGCCAAAAGGTGTTTATACTTTAGTTTATGAGTTTCAAGCACAAAAAGACCGTTGATATTGATTCTGATTAATTTTTTTTTTTAAATTTAAATAAATATTTTGAGTTAGAAAAGAAACTCAACATGGCTAAGATATATGAAGGCCCAGATGAATTGTTTGAAGCAATGCTTGAGGGAGAGCGTTTATCAAGAGCACTGAATGATATTGATTTAGAAGTCATTGATCCAGCAAGCGTACGGGCAAGTGTTGCTCATGCTATTTCTCAAGTTCGGGTAAACTAACAATAGACCCACCGGTTAAAGTAATGTTAGCTGTTTTAATCGACTATTAACAATTAAATGAAGAAAATCTAGAAGTCTGGGTTCTCGACTAAACAACAGACTATTCTTTCCTCTAATGACTTAACACCGGTTGGGCAGACGAACTGCTTACACAGTTTGACGCTGCCGCTGAAGAAGCCAAAATGAGAGGCTCTGGCTGGTCATGAGGGCGAAAGTCTTAGAGATTCAGATTAAAACAGTCTAAGTATGCGCCGATTGTTGGCAAGGCTTACATTCCGCTACCTCCAGCATTGGTAGCGAAAAGAGCAGTTCTAAACATAAAGAATTCAGACAACAAATGTTTTATGTGGTGTGTTCTCGCAAGGCTGCATTATATTCGCAAAAACGCAGAGAGAGTGTCTAACTATCGCCCTTACATCAATGATCTTAACTTTAGTGGGGTGTCCTTTCCTGTTAGTGTAGACCAAATTGATCAGTTTGAAGACGCAAAACAAACCAATAACTGTCTATATCTACACATGGGATGAGGAAACAAATCTACACCGAATAAAGTGTCTAGAACAGTCCATCGATTGGCGAGCCAGACAAAAATCATGTTGACTTACTACTGATGCTTACGCCAGGGGGCTACCGCATTACAATGATTCGAACAATGTGTAAACTTATGCAAGCATGCTTAATGATTGGGCATAAACAGAATTCTGCAAGAAAAATGTTTAACAAGAATTCCATCCGACTCAAGCCGCAGCGAACTTAACAACTTGGTATCGGCCCAGTTGACTGTAATACGGAACTAATTACGCCCCGAGGCAAGTAAAGTTAGTTTTAAGAACTGGAAAACGCTGCAAAAGTCTCCATTACGTAGTTTACGCAGACTTCGAGTCGCTTATTGTTCCTTATGAAGGCCCAACGCCTCAGAACTCCCGAAAACAAGCTGTTGTGAGTAATATCAGATCTGTTCATTTGCTTTGTTATTGTCAGGTCGGATGGCGCCATTCGAAACAGAATTGTATAGAGGGCCAGATGCTGCAAGAATACTTCTTATAACGCATGCAGCAAGTGCGTAACGATTGTTTCTAATAATCTGATTTTTCTGAAAGCATTAATGAGCCTGAAGATCAACAACAGGATATAAATCAGCCACACCAACATTGTTGGATTTGTGGTTTAGATCTCGGGAGGAAGCCAATCCAAAAGTAAAAGACCATGATACATTAGTGGAAAAGTTCAGAGGGAGCATCGCACAGTAAATGAATCTTAACTAAAGGTTTTGAACCAAAGACATGGAGTTCCATCTTCTTTCATAACTTGGGGGTTACGACTCTCTTTTATAATGAACAGTAGACGATGCCTTCAGGATAACATGCATTGCACTGTAAATCAGATAGTACATGTGTGTCATTTAATTAACATCTGTCTTTTTATGACTCTATGCAGCACATGATGTAGGATCATTAGAGTCACTGGCTAGGTCCTTAAAGTCCTGCCTATAAACGGAAGATTATTTTGGAAACACAAACACTCGTTAGAAAGGGTTTTGACCCTTATGAGTACATGAACATTTGGGAAAGGTTTGACGATGATACATTCCTCCTAAAGAAGCGTTCTTTTCTAGTCTTAGAGTGAAAGGGCTAAGTGATTTGATTACCAGCATGCTCAAGATGCGGGCTGAAGTTAGAAGTGTTTAAAACGATGGGAGGACTTTCATGACTCATACTGAATGGCCGATACATGTTTGTTTGGCGGATATTTTTGAAATATTATAGAAAGACTGCATGAAACATGATAGCCTGGATCCCGCGCATTACATTTCTGCGCACGGGATGAGCTGGGACGCTTTCTTAAAGGTTTACTAGAGTTACAGATTGATTTATTGTCAGATTTACCAATGATTCAGATGATTGAAAACGGATTGCGTGGAGGAGAAGGAATTAGTATGGGCGTTTCGCATCATTATGTTAAAAGCAAACATACAAAACTGGACGACTATGATCCGAGTAAAGTCTATCTATCTCATGTATTTAGAGGCAAACTATCTGTATGGATGGCTATGGCGCTATAACTTCATTACGTAACTTTAAAATGTACAAGGCGGTTATCGAACAATATTCAAAAGGCATTAAAGTGGTTAAGCAGTTTGGTCCCAGATCAACAGCGTGGTTTCATTCTAGAAGTTGATTTAGAATATCCTCATGAACTCCATGACCTGCATAATGACTACCCATTAGCACAGAAAGCCTAAAGATGGCAAAAACAGAGCCGCCTAAACTTGTGCCTAATCTTCGGGGCAAAAAAATTATGTCTGTCATTACAGACTTCTACAATTTTATTTAAGACATGGTTTGAAGTTGACAGCAGTCCATCGCATAATTGCTTTTGATCAAGAATAGTTCATGAAACCATACATCATGAAGAACACTGATCTCAGAACTAAATCCACAGATGCTTCAAAAAAGACTTTTTCAAGCTGATGAACAACAGCTGTTTCGGAAAGACTATGGAGAATCCGCACAAGCGCAAAGATGTCAGATTGGTTACTAAAGAGAACGAAGCAATTAAGCTGACTTCAAAACCTAATTATCAGCACTTCAGAAGATTTCATGATCAGCTTTTTTGGGATAATGATGAAAAAAAAGAAAGTCAAATTAGACAAGCCTGTATTTATTGGGTTTACCGTTTTAGAATTATCAAAGCTTTTGATGTTAGAAATTTCTTTATGACTACTTTAAACCCTTGTATCCAGAGTCCAGAGTACTTTACACAGATACAGACAGTTTTGTTATAGATATTCCTACTGAAGACATCTATAAAGACATGGAAATCGAAGTGGCTAAAGGGCATGCAGGATGGTACGACACATCCGATTACCCTAAAGATTCGCCTTTGCATTCATCCGTTAATAAGAAGGTTTTAGGAAAGATGAAGGATGAATTATCTGGAAAGGTGATTAAGGAGTATGTGGGGTTAAGGTCGAAAATGTACAGTATTTCGAGCCAGGAGAAAATCATTAAGAAAGCAAAGGGAATATCTCGCAGCGTTGTGCAGTCAAACATATCACATGACAACTATAAAGAAGCATTGTTTAACAATAAGACTTTTCATCATGACAACGTAAAACTGCGATCTAATCTACATGAGATCAACACAACAGTTGTAACAAAGAAGTCATTAGATATAACAAACACAAAACGGGTGTTTGTTAATCCAGAGTTTTCATATGCAATCGGGCACTGGAGGACCGCATAAACAGGGGGGTTTATATTTTTCATCAACTTTTATTATAAGATCAATCATAGCTTCATCCAATTCATTTAAATCTTTTCTCATGTTTGCTTGATGCGTTCGAATTTTATTTTATTATTTCAAGATATTTTTTCCCAATTTGGGGGTTTGAGTTGTAGGTGATCTGAATGATTTAGCATGCATTGATTAATCCCGAAAATGTTTCCTTAATAGCATTACACGCATGAAATGATTCCCGTATCATTTTCAAGGTCTCTTCCTTTACCATTCTTGTTTCGTTCTGCACTTCCTTCTGAGCTTCCATTTTAATCTCAAATATATTTACGTAAATTAATTAAAGCGGAACTGTGTCCGGTGGGATTATCTGCAGTTCTTCCTTCACAAAAGATCTTTGAGGAGCGGTTGTTTTGTTGTGTCAGTTTCTCGTAAATAATACACGGGCGGATTCATTTTTACAATTCTTTTTATTTCATACGGATCAACACTCCAAACTGGATCGGTTGCCCTGATGCGAGTGTCCCCTTCTGCTTCCCCCGGTAAATAAAGGTACCTTACTTTCAATCCAAATGGTAATAGTTTGCCGGATGAAGACTCTCCTTCGCAACATTTATTGTTTTTCTTTTGATTGCTTGTACTGGTTTTAACCCTTTAAATTCTTCATTATTCATTGCGCGCAAAACTGAGGGCAGTCTTCTAACCCATTCTGTGTTGCGAGAATTGTCAATCAGCTCTCCTGTGATACTGGTAGGAGAAAAGTCTTTCAGATAACTGTTTGTTAAAGTTTTCAACTAAAGCCTGTGATCTGTGAACTCCCGGAATGCCTCTTTTAATGGTAACTCTATGTTTTAACAATAATTGATTCACTTGGCCTTTAAATTCTTTTCCATCGTCGACTTGAATCATGCGGGGATAAGTTAGCGGGGCCTCGTTGGTATATCAGTTGTATGGCAACAGCAACAGCAGAAGCACTCTTTTGCGTTAATGGTTCTGCATCTTTGTATCTTGAAGCTATGTCAATGACTGTGAGTGCGTACTTAAATCTTTTTCATCTAATCGTATCAGAGGGTAAATATAGAAGATCCATTTGATGGGTGTCGTTTGGAGTTGTGTTCACAAAGTGCGGTCTCTGTATTCGTCTAGGTGCAGGTAAATAAATTTGCCAAATCGCTTGTTTAGATAACCATTCCTTTGCTGTTTGTTCACTGACTCCTGCTGCTTGGCTTAGCTTTTGTATTGCTGTGATACCCTTCCAATATCCTTTGGGCGAATAATAGATTTTGTTCATTTTTTATTCAACCAATATTATGTGCAACAAAATACACAACGGTCATACCAAAGACAATAAACGCGATTTCTTGCATCTTTTGTTTTTCTGATGGATGATAAAAGTCGCTGAATTTTGGTGGGGCAATGTCTCAATCGGTTTGCCTGTTACAAGATAATATTGTTTTATTGCTTGATCAACATCTTTAAATGCGTAAGCTGCATGCCCCTGTTTTTTCAGTTTGTTATTAATAAAATCTAACTGTTCAATTCTCTGCTTTTCATAGGCGTCTTGTGCTGCAGCTAGTTGCTCCACAGCTTTGTTATGTCTTTTTCTCTCACCGTCGTCCCGCAGTTTACTAAATGCGTAATTACTTCGCTAAAAGCGAGCTCATTCACCACAGCGCCGCCTATCATCATTACGAGTGAAGCCATTTTTTATAAATGTATTTTTTTTACATATTTATATTCTCTGGAATTATTCCTTGCTTAACTAGAAAATCTTTCGTAGCAAATGAAGCTGTAATAATAGCGATTAGCTTTGCTGAATCCTCAAAGTCTAGTTTGCCAAGATCTGCTGGTTTTATTTTTAACAGGCTTTTACCAAGCATTGAGTATCCTACACTTAACCCCCCAATAACAGCAGAATGGTATACAAGGTTAGCAACAGTTTTTTCGGTGCTCATTTTAAAAAATAAATAATTATAATTAATAAAAACATGAACAGCAATGATCTACTACAGCTACAGGGCGGCCTAAACCTTCCTGAACTTATGAATGACCAAGTTGATGACCAAGCTATTATGCCCAAAAAGGAGAGGCTGTATTCTTTGGCAGCATGTGGGAAAACAAAACAGTTCCTCGGAACTGAATTCAGCATAGAACAGATTCAGCAGATGTCGCCACAAGACATTATAAAGTATCATAACAGGTATGAAGCGCAGCTGGGGTCTAGAATGGTGAAAAGGGTGGGGCAAACGGTTCTTAGTTTGTACACTAAACTAGTCAGTAGATTTGCCCCCATTGATTCTGAACAAGATCTTACGTATGATTTAACGCAAGATCCGGTTTTAACAAAGTCATTAGAGTCTCTGGGATGTGATCTATACTACAGATTTGGAACATTGTTATCGCCATTAATCATGGGATTAATAACTTTTAATCATATAGATTTTATTTCCCTTCAAAATGACCGAGCCAGAAAATCATCAGAATCAGGATCAGAAAACATTGAATCAGGTGGAGAAAGTAACCAGTAAAAATCCTGGGCGTGTTGAAGCAGGAAAAAAATTAGCAGAGTGGAACAGACAAAAAAATTAATGTTACAGAATATAACTCATCATAAAAACATAACACCGCCAACGCCAGAACAAGTTGATTCAATGCCAGCTATAAAAACTCCATGCGATTCAAGGGCCCCAAAGTCTTCATGGAATATTGAACTTAAAACTGTTGCCATTTTTGGCGCCCTTGCTGCTGCTGGGGCGGTTATTACGGTTATAAAATATATACACAATGGCAGCAGAAACAAAAGCAATCAAAAAAATCTGAATCGCTAAATACAGAAGACAACAGCACGCCAGAACCGTCAACAACAAAAGATCATTTTGATCCAATTCAGATGGAATAATATTTTAAGAACTTAATTTTAAATTTTTTAATAAAAATAGATCATGGCGTATTATAAAATGATGGAGTCAATAAATAAAGACATGGAGTCTATAAAAGACATTTCCATAGACCAGAATTGTAATCAATGCGGTTGCTTAGGATGTAAGAACTTCATTAAGATCTATGCTGACCGATCTCGCGCAGAGAACGCTGAGCAAGACATCCTCAGCGATGACGCGTTTTTTGAGGCGTGTGTGTTTCTATATTAGGCATCTACTATTTAAGACAAAAACATAGATTGTATTTTTTTTGACAATAATAAGATAACTTGAATAAGAACTTGGTTGTACTTAGAGGATGACTTAATCAAGAACTTATCAAGAACTTGATCAAGAACTTATTAAGAACTTAATTAAGAACTTGATCAAGAACTTATTAAGAACTTAGGGTGACTTAATTAAAAACTTAGAAGTAACTTAAGTAAGAACTTGTGGATAACTTGAGGATGACTTAAGAACAACTTGAGTAAGAACTTAAAAGTAACTTGGGGTAACTTAAGTTAAAAACTTAGAAGGAACTTGAGTGTGTGCATGCGTGGGGTGGGGGTGGGGGTGGGGGACGGCGTGCGTAGGGCAGGACAAAACACCCACACACACAAACACAAACAAACAAACAACAAACAAACACAAACAAACAAACAACAAACAAACAAACACACAATAGACAGGACAGTGCTTGTAGGAAAGTGAAGGGGGCTTTTTGTTGTTCACACTTGGACGTCGTAAATTCACCCGACGGCAGCCTGAAAAGGAGGTGTGCAGGACGTTGAAGCAAGTTTTCAGGAAAAATGTTTGCCGGGCGGTTACAGCGTAACCGTTACTATTTTTAGAAGCCCGTCATACTATCGTCAGTAGTCCAAACCCCACCACGCAGGCCTGCACGCTGTTAACCGAGTGGCATGGGTAATATGAGAAAGGTAAATGACAGGGAGCAACACCTTTAAATGCTCTTAGTGAACGCCACAAACGTATGACGTGGGTCTAAAAATAGCGGTTATGCATAACCGCGGTCGTCCTGTGGCCTCAACAGCCTAGCCTTCGCTGCTAGCCAGGCGGTTACAGCGTAACCGTTACTATTTTTAGAAGCCCGTCACAGTAGTTCAGAAAACTGACAAAAGCGTTCGGATCCGAACGGTTTTCTAAAATAGATCTTACCTCACCTGCTTTCCAGGTTGGTTATATATATCTGTTTTTGTTTTAGAACCACGTTATTCCAATCGTCTGCTTTATGAGCTACTTCAATCATTTTTCAAAGTATCTTATATTTTCATGTAAAGCATTCTTTTCTTCTTCAGTCCACAATTCCGTTGTGTTGGCGGTGGTAATGGGAGATTTTGAGCTTGTTGGAAAGTTGTAGCTGATTCCATGTCTTCCACACCCAAATAATTTAATCTATAAAGTTGTTGAAAAGGTATTTGTGATTCAAGAACTTTTTTCCAACTCAGAATCCACACTGTCTTCTGAAACTGCAGCAATATTTTGTGCCATATGCAAACACTTCTCTCGCAGAAAAAGCACCGTCTTCACACCACCACAGCACTCGGAGAAATGAACAACAAGTGCTGGGCGGAAATGTCGTCACTACTAATCAGCTGATTCTACCTAGTCTTGTGATTGGCCGGCCGTGACATCAGCCCATCGCGTGATCCGAAAATTGTCATGTCCGGCCACGTAGTAAGTAATCGGATAGTGCCGAGTCCTTAGGTAGGCCGGCAACTAGCAATTAAAGGCCCCCACCGTTTGCATATGTGGCGCGTTCAGCCACGGCTGCTTTTCCCCTACGTACTCTATGGGGCGTGTTCAGCCACGGCTACTTTCCCCTACGTTACTACGCTACGTTTTTGGTTATTGAAGTCTTACTTGTCAGAGAACAGTAATATGCCAATCCTAGGGCACTTTCGCCCGAAAACTGGTTTGAGGGGGAAAGTGAGTTAGGATTGGCATATTACTGTTCTCTGGGTAACATGCATTGCACAGTCATCAGAAAAGTACATGTGTTTCACTTTAAATAACATGTCTTTTTATGACTCTATGCAGCACATGATGGGCTCATTACAGTCACTGGCTATGTCCTTAAAGTCCTGCCCAATAACAGAAGAATATTTTGATCCATCATTGGTTAGAAAGGGTGTTTACCCTTATGAATACATGAACAGTTGGGAAAGGTTTGATGAAGATACACTTCCTCCTAAAGTTGCGTTCTGTTCTAGTCTTAGAGGAAAGGAGATCAGTGATTCCGATTACCAGCATGCTCAAGATGCGTGGCAGAAGTTAGAGTGTAAAACGATGGGAGACTATCATGATGCATACTTGATGGCTGATACATGTTTGTTGGCAGACGTCTTTGAAAATTATAGGAAGACCTGCATAAAACATTACAGCCTGGATCCTGCGCATTACATTTCTGCGCCCGGGATGAGCTGGGATGCTTTCTTAAAGTTTACTGGAGTACGATTGATTTATTGTCTGATTTGCCAATGATTCAGATGATTGAAAACGGATTGCGAGGAGGAATTAGTATGGCGTTGCACCATTACTGTAAAGCAAACAACAAATACCTAGAATGATTATGATCCAAGTAAAGGGTCTAACTATCTCATGTATTTAGATGCAAACAATCTGTATAGTTGGGCAATGGCGCAATCACTTCCTTTAAACGTAACTTTAAAATGTACACTGGCGGTATTAAAAAATTCAAGAATTTGTAGAACAACTGCATACTCTTACAGCTGATCGTAAAGAGGCCTTATTCTAGAAGTTGACTTAGAATATCCTCAGGAACTCCATGACCTGCATAATGACTATCCATTAGCAGCAGAAAGTCTAAAGATGGCAAAAACAGAACCACCTAAACTTGTGCCTAATCTTCGGGACAAAAAAAATTATGTATGTCATAACAGACTTCTACAATTTTATTTAAGACATGGTTTGAAGTTGACAGCCGTTCATCATGTAATTGCTTTTGATCAAGAACAGTTCATGAAACCATACATAATGAAGAACACTGATCTCAGAACTAAATCCACAGATGCTTCAGAAAAAGACTTTTTCAAGCTGATGAACAACAGCTGTTTCGGAAAGACTATGGAGAATCCGCACAAGCGTAAAGATGTCAGATTGGTCACCAAAGAGAACGAAGCAATTAAGCTGACTTCTAAACCTAATTATCAAGACTTCAGAAGATTTCATGATCAGCTTTTTGGTTAATGATGAAAAAAAAGAAAGTCAAATTGGACAAACCCGTTTTTATTGGGTTTACTGTTTTAGAATTATCAAAGCTTTTGATGTTAGAATTTCTTTATGACTACTTTAAACCCTTGTATCCTGAGTCCAGAGTGCTTTACACAGATACAGATAGTTTTGTTATAGATATCCTACTGAAGATATCTATAAAGACATGAATTAGAAGTAGCTAAAGGGCATGCGGGATGGTACGACACATCTGATTATCCTAAAGATTCGCCTTTGCATTCAACCGTTAACAAGAAGGTTTTAGGAAAGATGAAGGATGAATTATCTGGAGGGGTGATCAAGGAGTTTGTTGGGTTAAGGTCGAAAATGTACAGTATTTCGAGCCAAAAAAATACTATGAAAAAAGCAAAGGGAATATCTCGCAGTGTTGTGCAGTCGAACATATCGCATGACAACTACAAGAAGCATTGTTCAATAAACATACTTTTCATCATGACAACGTAAAACTACGATCTAATCTACATGAGATCAACACAACTGTTGTAACAAAGAAGTCATTAGATAGAACAAACACAAAACGAGTATTTGTTAATCCAGAGTTTTTCATATGCAATTGGGCATTGGAAAACAGCATAAACATATATCTTCTTCGGGTTTATATTCGGGTTCATATTTTTCATCAACTTTATCTAGAAAATCAATCATATGATCCTCCAATTCAGCCAAATTTTTTCTCATGTTTGCTTGATGCGCTCGAATTTTTTTTTAATTATTTCAAGATATTCTTTATCCCATTTTTGATAGTCAAAATTTGGGATTTTGGGCTGTAGGTGATCTGGATGGTTTAGCATGTGTTGCTGAACCCTCACAAGTGTTGCTTTAATAGCACAATTCGTATCATATGTTTCTCGTATTAATTCCAAGGTCTCTTTATTTATCATTCTTGCTACCTCTTTTGATTCCATTTCAGTTCCAGGTTCTTTCTTTTGGCCTTCCATTTTAAACCGAAATATATTTATGTAAATTAGTTAAAGCAGAACTGTGTCTGGCGGGATTATTTGCAGTTCTTCCTTCACAAAAGATCTTTGGGGGGCTGGTTGTTTTGTTGTGTCAGTTTCTCGTAAATAATACACAGGCGGATTCATCTTTACAATTCTTTTTATTTCATATGGGTCAACACTCCAAACTGGATCTGTTGCCCTGAAGCGAGTGTCCCCTTCTGCTTCTCCCGGCAAATAAAGGTACCTTACTTTCAAACCAAATGGTAATAGTTTGCTGTTAGAATCTCCTTCAACAGCATTTATTGTTTGTTTTTTGATTGCTTGTACTGGTTTAGATCTGTTAATTTAAATTCTTCATTATTCATTGCACGTAGAACTGAGGGCAGTCTTCTAACCCATTCTGTGTGCGAGAATTGTCAATCAACTCTCCATGATACTGGTAGGAGAAAAGCCTTTCAGATAACTGTTTGTTAAAGTTTTCAACCAAAGCCTGTGATCTGTGAACTCCTGGAATGCCTCTTTTAATGGTAACTCTATGTTTTAACAATAATTGATTCACTTGCCCTTTAAATTCTTTTCCATCATCGACTTGAATCATGCGAGGATAAGTTAACGGGCCTCGTTGATATATACTCAGAGGCATAAAAAACGCGAAAACAAACTGTATAGAAATGTTGATGTAATTTGGCTACCGATTCCTTTGAACTGGTAATAGAAAGTGAGAAAAAGCAATCGAACACCGCAAAAGTGTCCTTTCAAAGTTCATTCTGGTAGAAAATAAGGTCACATGAACTTGACCTTGACCCTGTGTTAACAGCAGAATGTCAGTATCTGGTGTGACCACCTCGAGCATTGATCACAGCTGTGCACCTGCGGTACATCGAGCGCACCAGGTGTTGGTCTGCCTCTGGGGGGACTTGCCACCACACCTGGCCCACAGCGACAGCAAGCTGAGCTGCTGTCTGGGGTCTGGGGTTGAGCTGGTTCAACTGCCTCTGAAGGGCATCCCAGAAATGCTCTATTGGGTTAAGGTCGGGAGAACGGGCTGGGTGAGGCAGCAGATTGATGTTGTTCTGCCTCAGGAAGTTCTGCGTAGCACGGGCAGTGTGCGGCCTTGCGTTGTCCTGCTGAAACAGGTTCTGTGGATGCTGCTGGAAATGCGGCAGGATGTGGGGCCTCAGAACTTGGTCGATGTAATGAACAGCAGTGACCCCGTTACCACGTCCTGGACCCACATTCTGGAAGATGACTGGCCCAATACGGCGATTTATGCCGATAGCCCCCCAGATCATGATGCTTTCACCACCCCATGGGTCCCTTTCGGTGATGTTGGCATCCGTGAAGCGTTCCCCCGCTCTTCTCCAGATCCGGATGCGGCCATCGCCTGGGTCGACGCAGAAACCGGCTTTCATCACTGAAGAGGACTCGGCCCCAGTCCCGATGGCGCCAATGCACGTGGATCTGTGCCCACTGCAGACGGTTTGGCGATGCTGGAGTGTCAGGATAGGTCGCCGGGCTGGACGCCTGCTTGGAGACCAACTGTGTTCATCGGCGACGCAGGGTCCTGTTGCTGATTGGCCTGCCATGGTTGCGACGGTGTTCCTGGCTGTGTTGGCAGCGGTTTGGTAAGGCTCCCGTCGATGCTGACGAAGAAGATGGCGGTCTTGGGCTGCTGTGGTGACCTTCGGTCTGCCGCTCCTCGGTCTGTCATCAGTGGTGTTTCTTGCTTGAAAGCGGTCCAGAAGGCGATAGACGGTGGAAATGTGGACTCCGAATGCGATAGCGACCTGCCTCATTGGAACCCCGGCCTGCAGTTGCCCCATTGCTATGCAACGATCTTGACGAGAAAGTCTCGGCATTATGTTGGCGCCTCTGGAAGGGATAATTTGAACTTTTTGGGTTTGGAAATTTATAGCCCCACAATGGGGGCCACATTGAGTTGCAATTCACATTGATGCACGTGGCGTAGGTAGTCCACATGGCAACTGCACTCCTCGTGCCAAAACGCTGACCCGGCAACATTCACCCACTGTTACGAGGTTACAACCGGCCAAAACACCACGTACTGCTAATGTTGCACGTGCCAACGACATTGCTTACGTCCTGTTCACAATGTGAACAAATCGTGCACTGTCTCTATTTTTTCGCGTTTTTTTTGGCCTCTGAGTATATTAGTTGTATAGCAACAGCAACAGCAGAAGCACTCTTTTGTGTTAATGGTTCCGCATCTTGTATCTTGAAGCTATGTCAATGACTGTAAGCGCGTACTTAAATCTTTTTCGTCTAATCGTATCATGGGGTAAATATAGAAGATCCATTTGATGGTGTCGTTTGGCGTTGTGTTCACAAAGTGCGGTCTTTGTATTCGTTTAGGCGCAGGTAAATAAATTTGCCAAATCGCTTGTTTAGATAACCATTTCTTCGCTGTTTGTTCACTGACTCCAGCTGCTTGGCTTAGCTTTTTAATTGCCGTGATTCCCTTCCAATATCCTTTTGGCGAATAATAGATTTTGTTCATTTTTTATTTAGCCAATATTATGTGCAACAAAATACACAACGGTCATACCAAAGACAATAAACGCGATTTCTTGCATCTTTTGTTTTTCTGATGGATGATAAAAGTCGCTGAATTTTGGTGGGGGCAATGTCTCGATTGGCTCGCCTGTCACAAGAATAATTCTTTTATCGCTTGATCAACATCTTTAAATGTGTAAGCTGCATGTCCCTGTTTTTTCAGTGTGTCGTTGATAAAATCTAACTGCTCAATTCTCTGCTTTTCATAGTAATCTTGTGCTGCGGCTAGTTGCTCCATAGCTTTGTTATGTCTTTTTCTCTCGCCGTCATCCCGCAGTTTACTAAACACGTAATTACTTCCGCTAAAAGCAAGCGCATTAACCACAGCACCACCAATCATCATTACGAGTGAAGCCATTTTTATAAATGTATTTTTTTTTACATATTAATACTGTCTGGAATTATTCCTTGCTTAACTAAAAATCTTTCGTAGCAAATGAAGCTGTAATAATAGCAATCAGCTTTGCTGAGTCTTCAAAGTCTAGTTTGCCCAAGATCTGCCGGTTTTATTTTTAACAGGCTTTTACCAAGCATTGTGTATCCTACACTTAGGCCCCCAATAACAGCAGAATGGTATACAAGGTTGGTAACAGTTTTTTTCGGTGCTCATTTTTAAAAAATAAAATATTATAATTAATAAAAAACATGAACAGCGATGATCTATTAAACCTACCTGAACTTATGACTACAAATGATCAAGTTGATGACCAAGCTATTATGTCCAAAAAGGAAAGGCTGTATTCTTTGGCAGCATGTGGAAAAAACAAAACAGTACCTCGGAAATGAATTCAGCATAGAACAGATTCAACAAATGTCGCCACAAGACATTGTAAAGTATCACAACAGGTATGAAGCGCAACTGGGGTCAAGAATGGTAAAAAGCGTCGGCCAAACGGTTCTTAGTTTGTACACTAAACTAGTAGCTAGATTTGCGCCCATCGATTCTGAACAAGATTTTATGTATGATTTAACGCAGGATCCAGTTTTAACAAAGTCACTAGAGTCTCTAGGGTGTGATCTGTATTACAGATTTGGAACATTATTGTCGCCAGTGATCGCGGGATTAATTACTTTTAATCATATAGATTTTGTTTCCCTTCAAAATGACCGAGCCAGAAAATCAGCAGAATCAGAAAACACTGAATCAGGTGGAGAAAGTGACCAGTAAAAAGCCTCCTCATCCTGGGCGTGTTGCAGCAGGAAAAAGATTAGCAGAGTGGAACAAACAAAAACATTAATGTTACAATCACAGAATATAACTCATAATGAAAACATAACGCCGCCAGCGCCAGAACAAGTTGATTCAATGCCAGCTATAAAAACGTCAGAACAAGAACAAGTTGATTCAAGACCTATAACGCCAAAGTCTTCATGGAATATTGAACTTAAAACAGTTGTCGCTTTGAGCGCCATTGCTGCTGGGGGTGGTTATTACTGTTATAAAAATATATAAACAACGCTGGCGAAAACGAAAGCAGTCAAAAAAATCTGAACCACTAAATACAGAAGCCAAACAAAAAAGCATGCCAGAACCACCAACAACAAAAGATCATTTTGATCCATTTCAGATGCAAATAATCTTTAAGAACTTAATAAATAATTATAAGTTAACTTAAATAAGAACTTGGTTGTACTTAGAGGATAACTTAAGTTAAGAACTTGAGGTGACTTGAGTAAGAACTTAGAAGTTACTTGGGGATGACTTGATTAAGAACTTGAGGTGACTTGAGTAAGAACTTGATTAAGAACTTGAGGTGACTTGAGTAAGAACTTGAGGTGACTTGAGTAAGAACTTGATTAAGAACTTAAATAAGAACTTTATTAAGAATTTGGGGGTAACTTAATTAAAAACTTCTTTCTCCTCACCTTCCAAAAAAGCAATACTCTTTGGCTTAGGAGGTCAAGAACTGGGCCTGCCTGATTTTCTTTTGTTTAGATACTCGCCATACAGTTGTAATAAAACACATGTTCATCTATAGCAAGAATCTGTTCCTCTGTGAACAAAACACGTCTGTCTGCATTGAACGCCACAGCTAAACTGAGAAGCGCTGGTTGGGGGGCGTTGGTTCAAGATCGCCATGTCCGGTCACGCGGTATTGCACATTGCCAAGTCATAAGACCCAACACCACAAATTAAGTAATCATGTGTCAGCCTAATGACGGGTCTCTGTTTTTTCCATGTCTGTGAGAGAACGTAGAAAT
This sequence comes from Conus ventricosus, assembly GCA_018398815.1. Taxonomy (NCBI): domain Eukaryota; kingdom Metazoa; phylum Mollusca; class Gastropoda; order Neogastropoda; family Conidae; genus Conus; species Conus ventricosus. The sequence continues at coordinate 31,072 of JAFLJL010000347.1, read as the reverse complement.
GCGGGGGTTTAGGGTCAGCCGCCCGAAACTAGTTGAGTGTGTGCATGCGTGGGGTGGGGGGTGTGCGTGCGTGTGTGTGCGCGCACCTTTATAATATAGTTATTATCAGTAAAACAACAAAAACAACAACAATCACAGCAGCAACAACAACAATGATAACAGCATATATACAAACACGATTGCACGCACACACGCGCGCACACAAACACACACAAACACGCACACACATACACACACTGGCCAAAAAACATTCAACAGTTCTTGGTGTTCCCGATGTTGTTGCCTGATCCAACATTTTAAAACTAACTGCATGTCTCCAAGAACACGTAACTATAAACGGTTGTCAATACCTTTTTTATATGTCAACAGCAAGAAATAATGTCACCGGTCAAAACCAAAAGTAAATGGGTTACGCAGGTGGAAATATGTCACAGAACTGTTTTGACATAGATTCTGTACTGCTGTCGGCAAAAAATAATTCGCTTGCTCTGTCGCGCGCGGGCTCGACCTCAGGTGCCGTGCGCGGTAAAACCCACCCCAATGTGACAGCCGACTGGAGGTGAAGAAGGTATGTAGCATTGTTTGGTTGTTGGCATTGACAACTAATTGACTGTGTGCCGTGTTCTGTGTGAACGAAGCATAAATTAAGTAATCGGATGTCAGCCTAATGACGGGTCTCTATAGCTCCGCCGCTGCCTCGTGTCCTGTCTGTCTGTTATGCATTAGTGTTGAAAACGGATAATCCTACACAGTATGTTGTTTGTGAAATTGTTATTTTTTTGGTCATTGAAAGAGATGTGTGATGGATTATTATTTTAATTCGTTGTTGAAGTCTTACTTGTCAGAGAACTAATAAAAGCCGGTTCTAGAGTCATCCGCCCGAACTGGTTGAGGGCGGATGAGCTAGAACCGGCGTTTTATTAGTTCTCTATGCTGAGCTGAGTGGTGTGCATGCATTTGTGCTCAGTGTGACAATTACGTATTTTGCCAATTTTCTCCTTCAATTGTTTTTTTCTCCTCCTCTCCCTAACCTTCTCCCCCACCACCACTACCCCTTCTCCCTCATTTTGTTTGACAACTAACGTGCTTCACCCCTACCCCATCACCACCACCTTCACCCCTCTCCTACTCTACCACCCTTCCTCTTTCATATATAGCCATGCCTTTATACATGAAGATCACTTTTACTCCATTGTTTTAATCATGCTATCCGGATGCAGTTGTGGATGGATGCATGTATTCACACACAAACACACATGCACACACACATGCACGCACTCAAGCATGCATGCGTACATGCACACACACACATATATGTATATATATATATACATATATATTACATACACATATATATGTATATATATGAAATGTTCCCTTTGGTCTCTCACTTGTCCTCACATTCCTCAGTACCTGTCTGCCGTCTCCCCCCCCTCCACCCCATGCCTTTCCTGTCTTTTTAACTCTCCCCCCCTCCCCCTTATTTTCTGTTTCTCCCTCTCTCTCATTTCTCCTTCTCTCTCTGTGATGGTGTGTGTGTGTGGTGTGTGTGTGTGTGAGTGTGTGTGTGTAGGCTGATGGTCCATGAGTGCATGTGGTTTCGCCTTGCATGCAACAGTTATCAGCATGGCCTCATTTTACCTGAACAGGAATTTCCCGTAAATGATGTCATTTCACTTGATGTCACACACACACACATGCATGCAATGCACACACGCACGCACACAGACACGCGCGCGACGCACACACACACACACACGCACACACACATTTAAGATGTTTTTACCAATCCAGTCTGCATTGTTGTCAGTTTCTTTGAGGGTTTGTTTGTCTTTTTTGTTGTTGTTTTGTGCTCTCTCCCATTCGTGTGTGTGTGTGTGTGTGTGTGTGTGTGTGTGGGTGTGTGTGTGTGTGTGTGTGTGTGTGTGTGTGTGTGTGTGTGGTGTGTGTGTGTGTGTGTGTGTGTGCACGCGAACGAAAATAAGAGAAAGATAAACGGGCAGACAGACCACAGACTGACTTCAGAATTAGGCATTTGCACAGTATTACTAAACTTGTGTGGATTGTGCTTCCCTATATCTTAATGATTTAAAATCTTACATGATTTAAAACCATGGCCATTTGATGGGCAAGTTGTTTTCTGTAGGCGATGGGGATACTTTTACCTACTGTAGAGGCCAGGCAGAAAAAAACAATAATGCTCAATCCTGTATATCTCTCCATGTGTGCTTGGACTGAATGATGTGTGAGTTGGTGAGAGCAATGAAATGAGATGACAGTGACAATGGCTTGTATCTATCACCTGAACACTCTTGGAGTCACCTGGAACTGAATGATGTGTGAGTTGGGAGAGCAATGAAATGAGATGACAGTGACAATGGCTTGTATCTATCACCTGAACACTCTTGGCGTCACCTGATGCATCTTAACAATGACCAGGTCACTGAACACATTTCATACAGGGAGTGGTCATCGTGTAGGGCTGTGTTTTGTTCACCCTGCCACAGAGGCAGCCACACTCCATCTTCAGAGACAGATGATTGAAGTCTTCACACATCTAATTCCATTCCACAGACACTGCCTATGCTGACAGAACAAAGCACATTCTGGTGCTTCATTCCATTTCATGACTCTGTCCAGCATCAGTACATGTGTGACTCCAGCATCAAATATTCATTTGGTTTTAATGACAGGAATGATAACATACAAACCACAAAAACAAATTCAACTCCTATAATTAAAAGGAGACCACAATATTGCAGTCAAAACAAGATTCATGTTTGCACAGTCATCTGAAAAAAATTGCAGACTGAGAATCAATTTCATAAACATCACATGTTGTTTACATACACACACATATGTGCGTACATGCACACACACATTGCTCAAAGTCTTCCAGAAAACATTTGCCCCTAACAACAAAGGCCATTGTGAACAGACTCTCTCTCTTTCTCCCCAATACTACTCTTTCCTACTGTGTCCAATTCTTTCTTGCATCTTGAAGAATGCTGTGTTTATCAACAGCAAACATTGATGGCCATGGGAATTAAAGCAAAGCATGAAAGGCAGAAATTTGGTAAAAGCAGCGGATGGGGAAGGGGAGTGGGCAGTTCATCATCCAAGTGTTTGAAAACCAGAGAGAAGAGGGAGAGGGGAGGGGGTGGACCACAGCACAGCCTCCTGTTCCCACAGTTCACACCGTACTATTGTGCAACCACTCTTTCTGCTCTTTCCAGAGAGAAGAGGGAGAGGGGAGGGGGTGGAGCACAGCACAGCCTCCTGTTCCCACAGTTCACACCTTACTATTGGCAAACACTCTTTCTGCTCTTTCCAAGCATACATTTTTTGTCCAACAGATGTTTTTGTTTTCTGCTGAGACCACTACAAAGAAAAAAAATTGGGGCCATTTTCCGCTGAGAGCAGTAGAGTGATCTGAACATACAAAGAGAAGCCTGCACGACACAACACACTCACACACACACACGCGCGCACACATGCACACGCGCACGCACACATGCACATACACACACTATGAGGACATAATCAGACCATCATCCAGTTCATCCACTCATAACAATGGCACAGTGACAGGCATGACAACAGAGACAGATGAGGAGACAGTACTTCACACTGACACCCTGAATTATGTGCAGACAATTTTTCATGTGCCAGTACAACCTCAGTGACACAACATGAAAGCATCTGAATCCAACAACAAAGTGCAGTAGGCCTTACAACGCATTCATCACAAAGAACACATGGTATCCCTCTTTATCTGTCTTTAGTTAGACTGGTCACTAGAACTGGTGCAATCTTTACACATCAAAATAACACATGCAAACCAATATTTATATATAGAAATTTTCATGCCATTCCTTTTGATATAACCGACTATACAGAAACATATTCAGGCTTACAGAACATACATTCATGGTTTACATTCACAATCAGAACTCAAGCACATTATTTATACTTAGTTTACTCAATTTGAATGTATAGTAATCAAATTCACACACACACACAAATAAAAACAAATTCAGAAAAGGCAATAAGGAAGAGAGAGTGGGCAGGGGCAATGGGTGGAGGGTGGGGGTTTAAACACACAGACAGAGGAGGGGGAAGAGAAGGGAAGCAGACATGGGACGGCAGGAAGAAGCAGACATGGGGACGGCAGGAAGAAGAAGACATGGGGACGGCAGGAAGAAGACAGGGGACGGCAGGAAGAACAGACATGGGGGACGGCAGGAAGAAGAAGACATGGGGACGGCAGGAAGAAGAAGACATGGGACGGCAGGAAGAAGAAGACAGGGGGACGGCAGGAAGAAGCAGACATGGGACGGCAGGAAAGAAGCAGACAGGGGGACGGCAGGAAGAAGCAGACAGGGGGACGGCAGGAAGAAGCAGACATGGGGATGGCAGGAAGAAGCAGACAGGGGACGGCAGGAAGAAGAGACAGGGGGACGGCAGGAAGAAGAAGACAGAGGGACGGCAGGAAGAAGCAGACATGGGGACGGCAGGAAGAAGACATGGGGACGGCAGGAAGAAGCAAGACAGGGGGACGGCAGGAAGAAGCAGACATGGGGACGGCAGGAAGAAGACATGGGGACGGCAGGAAGAAGAAGACATGGGGACGGCAGGAGAAGCAGACAAAGGGACGGCAGGAAGAAGAAGACAGGGGGACGGCAGGAAGAAGAAGACAGGGGGACGCAGGAAGAAGAAGCAGGGGGACGGCAGAAAGAAGAAGACAGGGGGACGGCAGGAAGAACAGACAGGGGGACGGCAGAAAAGAAGAAGACAGGGGGACGGCAGGAAGAAGAAGAACATGGGGACGGCAGGAAAAGCAGACAGGGGGACGGCAGGAAGAAGAAGACAGGGGGACGGCAGGAAGAAGAAGACATGGGGACGGCAGGAAGAGCAGACAGGGGGACGGCAGGAAGAAGAAGACAGGGGGACGCAGGAAGAAGAAGACAGGGGACGGCAGGAAGAAGAAGACGACAGGGGACGGCAGGAAGAAGAAGACATGGGGACGGCAGGAAGAAGAAGACATGGGGACGGCAGGAAGAAGAAGACATGGGGACGGCAGGAAGAAGAAGACAGGGGACGGCAGGAAGAAGCAGACAGGGGGACGGCAGGAAGAAGACATGGGGACGGCAGGAAGAAGACATGGGACGGCAGAAGAAGAAGACATGGGGACGGCAGGAAGAAGAAGACATGGGGACGGCAGGAAGAAGAAGACATGGGGACGGCAGGAAGAAGAAGACATGGGGACAGCAGGAAGAAGCAGACATTGGGATGGCAGGAAGAAGACATGGGGACGTCAGGAAGAAGACATGGGGATGGCAGGAAGAAGAAGACATGGGGACGGCAGGAAGAAGAAGACATGGGGACGGCTGGAAGCAGACATGGGGACGGCAGGAAGAAGCAGACATGGGACGGCAGGAGAAGACATGGGGACGGCAGGAAGAAGCAGACAGGGGAACGGCAGAAGAAGACATGGGGACGGCAGGAAGAAGCAGACATGGGGACGGCAGGAAGAAGCAGACATGGGGACGGCAGGAAGAGAAGACATGGGGGATGGCAGAAGAAGACAGGGGGACGGCAGGAAGAAGACATGGGGGATGGCAGAAGAAGCAGACATCGGACGGCAGGAAGAAGACCATGGGGACGGCAGGAAGAAGACATGGGGATGGCAGGAAGAAGCAGACATGGGACGGCAGGAAGAAGACTTGGGGACGGCAGGAAGAAGACATGGGATGGCAGGACAAGAAGAAGACATGGGGACGGCAGGAAGATGACATGGGGATGGCAGGAAGAAGAAGACATTGGGACGGCAGGGGAAGAAGACATGGGGATGGCAGGAAGAAGACAGGGGGACGGCAGGACAAAAGACATGGGGACAGCAGGAAGAAGAAGACATGGGGACGGCAGGAAGAAGAAGACAGGGGGACGGCAGGAAGAGCAGACAGGGGGACGGCAGGAAGAAGTAGACATGGGGACGGCAGGAAGGGAATCAGGATGGGAAAGATGGAGCCTGCACTGAAAGGCAACGACGTTGAAATTGTCAATAACCATAACTCTGCCAAAATGAAGAGGTGCTGGAGGTGGTGGGGGAGGAGGTACGATGGTGGAGGGAAGGGATGGTCAGCATCTCACTTTCCAGTGAACTCCCACATCATGTACACTGCCGAGTTGTATCACTTCGGGAATTGACAGTCCATACTGCTATGAACTCCCGCATCATGTACACTGCAGAGTTGTATCACTCCGGATTGACAGTCCATAACTGCTATGAACTCACATACTACGCCACAATACATGACTCTACTTATGACAGGAGGTTGGAAATTCACTATGACGTGAACCCACACACTGTGTTGCAAGTGTGTAATCAGGAAGCTGGGCTGCACACCATGTGGTATGAGCTCACGATGTCACACTGGTGACAAAGGTGCATCAAAGGGCTGGGCGGTCCACTGTCATGTCAACAATCCATCATGTCACAATCCACTCCACAAGCATGGCACTGCAAGCACCACTATGAACAGTTTTCCATACAAGAGAGATGATGGTATGTTCAGACAGGAGACCTAAGGAAGTGGAAAAAGCCTGAACATTGCCTGGGGACGGTCCAGCAGGTGGAAGGACTCAAAATCAAGTTGGGGTAAAATAACCAGCAGTGAGTTTGACTGGTCATGAAAACCCTATGATCTCTCCATTACTGACATTCAGGTTTATCTATTGCGAAAGGCCACTGGTTGTCTTAACCTTTACCGGATCACGACTTTGACTACACGGAAGCGATCGCACAGGTACACACACACCCATGCTCGTCAAATAGCACAAATTAACTATCACTAAAGCGATCGCACGGGTACACAAACACCCACTCTCGTCAAAGAGCCTTTCAGGCATATGAAGATCCTTGCTATGTGGGTGCGTACACCCAGACTCATTATACAGCCCGCAACGCGGGCCAGCCTGTGCCCGTGCGAAACACCGCGGTGTGCCTTTCCCGTGAAAGGGGAGAGTTGCTGCTAGCACCGGTTCCAGTGCTACCAGACAGCATGGCTGCAGCTGATGCTTTGGTGTGTGAGCTGGAAAGAAAGTTTTGAGGTGTTGGGGTAAGTACAATCACCGAAACGTTCCTTTGTCACAGAAAATTTTAAAACGTAACTTTGCTAATAAAAATTCAGGGAACGTTCAGGTTGGGAGCTCTCGTGATTGTTATAAAAAATGCCGCGAAAATTTTCCCCGAACTTTTCGACCGCAGCCCCCCATGGGTGGGGGTAAAATTGAGGCCCCACCCCCCCAAAAAATTTCCCCGTACAACGCTCGATATGTTGACAACTGAATTTAATTTCGCTTTTTTCAGCGGGGTGTTGTTCGCCGAGCGCATTTTACCATGATGGGTGTGTATTGGTTGGTTGAAATTGCAGGATTTTGTTCTCAAACGCCCTTTTCCACTAAAAAATTCAGACAATTATGGTAGAGTTAGCTTGATGAAGGGAAATGAGAGAGATATTTTTTAGGGGGTGAAGGGAGGAAAGTTTTAAAGTGGTACGTAAAAATTAAACATAACCCCCCCCCACCCTATCATCAAAACCCTTTAACTTAAACTAAAATTGTAACGAAACAATCACAAATCAAAAGAAAAATTTTAAGGAACAGTCAATAAAACTTTAAAATAGTTTTCAAGGTATAAAATTTTTTAAAATAACGTTTAGGGTAAAAGAGCATCCTCAACAAAACCCTCAATACCGATTTTTTTAAAAAGCTCTTTTGTTTTGGGACAAGAATCAAAAATGATTACACTTATAAAATCCCCACACAATTTTTAATACTTTGCAATTTTTGTTTAAAAACAAATTTTTAAACGAAGCCTAGGGATTAGACTTTCAATCCCCTGGTGAAAAATATATCTTTTTTATGTTATCCCTTTGTTTTTGTCATTACTTTTTAAATTTGTTATAAAAATTGTCCATTCCTCATGTTTTTGCCATTATCAGAGAGTTTTTTTATGATAAAAACTTTCTGTCAATCAAAGCGAACGTTTATTTTTCGGGGCCGCAAGGTTTTTGCTGCCTTTTTGCAACTTTGTCTACTTGTTCTTTTGCCATATACCACAATGAAAAGGGCCCCAACAAAAAGTAATATTAAGCCTTTTTGGGAAAAAAGGGTACTATATGTTTTAATTTCTTATCATGCTAACGACATAGAATTAAAGACTTAAACCTTAAATTCGTTTTTGAACACGAAAATTTACACTTGACTGTTATTTAGGGGGAAATTTCAAAAGAAATCCAATGATTTGAGAAAACAATAATTCGGGCCTAATATACAGACTTTTACCAAGAAAAAATTTTTTCTTTTTAAAGCTAGGAATTATAAAAGCTGCCCTGCTATATCACAATACTGAGCCATCGTGAATATTTTTAATGATGGGTACTTTTTTCTAAGTGAGTGAGACAAAATTTCTCAAAATTTTGGGAAATCCTTTTTTTTAGTTAAATTAGGGTGTCAATGTCAAAGGAAGCTTGATTACCCATTTTGGGAAAGGGGGAAAAACGGGGTTTTCCGGCAAATTTTTATCTATTTTTGTACTTTTAAAAACCGGGAAAACGAAAAGAAATTTTGTGGTTTGTTTTTAATTGGCACGTTTTCCAAAACCTTTTTTCCGAATCAAAACATACCTCTTCGGGAAAAAAATTTTTTTTGTGAGAAAATTTTTTTTTTAAGAAAAATTTTTTAAAGTAAAGTTTTTTTAAATTCAGATAGAGGTAGAACCCCCCTTCTTTGTATTCCCTAAGTTTGACGTATGTGTGGGTACCCCTAGGGCAATTTTGAAGGCTTTTGCAATCAGGCCTGAGTTATTTTGAATATTTTTTGGGGCATTAAAAAATACTTCCCAGCATAGAAGTCTTGAGCGACGGGCAGTTGCTAAAACATTAAAATTTTAGGCTTTTCCCCCCAAAAGTGTTTACTGACAATTTAAGAAATTCAAATTTTTCTTTCTTTTTTTAAAATAGGTCAATATAATTCCAGTTAGTTTACTACTTAGGATTCACCCAAGAAATTTAACGCTTTTAACATAGTTTTTAAAAAATGCCGCTAATGTGAAACGGAAGCTTATTTGGATCATTTCCCCGAAATTAAAAAGCTCAAATCGTTTTTTCAGGTGAAAGGGGTAGCCCTTTTCGTGAAAAAAGGCTGATTTTTTTAGTTCGGGGGGTATTTAATTTTAAAAATTCATGATCTTAACGGATATTTCTTTTCACGTTCTTTACCCAAACTATTCGTCAGCAAAAAGGGCTAAACTGTATCTTTAGAAAACCTTTTGGGAGATCAAAAACAAAATATTAAACAAAATTTGGGGAAATTACCGATCCTTGGGGGAAGCCCATTGTAAAGGTCTTGGTTAGAATAGGTATTTCACTTTTGGGGTTTAATATGCCCCCATGAAGAAAACATTGAATTAAAATTTTTACATGTTTCCGTTAATACCAAATTCTTTATTTTTAAAAAAAAGCCGCTGTGCCATACTTGTTCAAGGTTTTCGATTTCAAAAAACGTTCAATACGTTTTTACGACGGCAAATGAGCTTACATGCGTTGTGATCTGAAACCCAAAAGTTCTATTTGATCGCCTTCGAAAGCACTTGGTTGGGTATATTTATGTTTATTACAAGATGAACAAGTCTTTTAAAGCAACTTTTTACAATTTACATGTATTGATGTTTAATGCAATAGGCGATAACATGAAAACCTGAGTGGTTTCCCCTTTTTGGAATTGGAACAATAATCGAATGCTTCCAAAATTTAGGCATGTTGCCACTGTCCAAAATTTTTGAAAAAAAATTTCAAAAAATATTCAATTTTTTTTGGGAAAATGACTTTCATTTTTATTAGAATGCCTCTAGGGCCCCCTGATTTTTTTCTTATTAAACAAAAAACATTCTTTGACTTCCTCAAGTTTTTTGAGGTATTTTAACAAAGATCTTCACGGCGTGGGCTATTATAATTTTTTTTTTCTTCACACGGTTTTATTTGTTGTTAATTTTAATCACGTTTCTTTTCAATAATTCACAAAAATTCAGCTTTTTAAAAAATTTGATGAAACTCGAAGGGTTTTAAAGTGATTGGCATGCGGTTGATTTAACCCCTTTTTCAGGGGTTTTTAAATGTCCAAGTTTTTTGCATATCTTTAAAATTTGACACCTCTTTCTCACAAAATGAAGACCAATATTGCCGCTTTGCTTGTGCATTTACTTTTTTGTGCGTTTCTTGCTCTTTTCTTTTCAAGAAGCTTTTTAACTTTTTCCTTGGGATCTTTTTCTCTTTTATTTTCTTTATTTTATTCTTTTTTCTCTTCTTAGCCTCTTGACAAGTCTCTTTCCACCAGACATTACCCAATGTTTTTTTTATTTTTAACAGATTTTACTGTTGGAATGATTCACTAGCAGCCGACAGTACAGTCTTTTGAAACGATCATACAATGTTTCTACATCTTGACTACTAATTTGTTCTTCATCAATATAAAATGAGCTTAACAAGAATGAAAATGTATTCCAGTTAGCAATTTATAACAATATTTGAACTTTATCGTGTGTTACATTGTTTGTTTCGGGTCTCATCATTTCAAATGTAATAACAATAGGTAGATGTCACTATTAATGTGTCATTAAGAGTTTGCCAATCACAAGAAACCGCTACTCTGGGGATATTAATGTTAAATCTATGGCACTAGGATTATGTTTGGGGGATTGTCTGGGAATGCTTTCGTATGTGTCAATCTGTGCGTGTGTGTGGTGTGTGTGGGGTGTGTGTGTGCATCTGTGTGATTGTGTGTGTGTGTGTGAATATTTGCATGTGCATGTGTCGGAACTGGGGTGTGTGTGTGTGTGTGTGTGTGTGTGTGTGTGTGTGTGTGTGGTGTGTGTGTGTGTGTGTGTGTGTGTGTGTGCATCTGTATGTGTGTTTGATTGCATGCATACGTCTTGTGTGTGTGTCTTAGCCTTTAGTGTAGTTTGTTTTTCTATGATTCCATTGACCCCCAGAAATGAAATCAAAACTGCTTGTTTGTCTTTCTTGTATTGTTATATTTCATGAACTAGCTATAGATGAAGGCAGAGTGAATGAGGTAAACAGTATGCTTCAAGTTGATACTGCATCTATTCCTGAAAATATGTATATGGTAAGTTTTGAAAAGCAATATGATTGAAAAGCAATATGATGAATAAAATGTTTGTTTCAGATAACTATGCCCCAGGTCTTGCCCACATCCTGTTTCATGTGGGTGGCAGCAGGAAGGAGGTGTACAGGCTCTGTGGGGGAGCCTAAAGGGTAAGCATTTTTTTTCATCTTTGGTACACACCCCACACACACACACACACACACACACACACACACACACACACACACACACACACACACACACACACACACACACACACACACAGAGGGAGAATGAAAGAAGGGAGATAGAGAGACAGAAACAATACACAGAGAGAATGAGATACAGACAGATAGAGAGAGATAGAGAGAGACAGATAGAGAAGCAGAAAGAGACAGACATGGGCAAAGAGAGAGACAGACAGGGGGGAGAGAGAAACGGGAGAGGAGAGAGAGGGATGTAGAAAAAATAGACAAGTTTCATAATGTTCACATATCATTTATTCAGTAATAATTTGTTAGTACAAACATAATGACAATGGTAAAGAAGACTCAAAGTAATTGAAAAAAATATGAATAAAAAAACATGTAGATGTAGTGATAAACCAGGGTCTGTTCACATACAGACAAAGACCCCAAACCCAAAGCTTGCATTTATGCCTGCTACAAAGCAGAAGCATCAAGGTTCTCAACATCAGAAATTCAACAGAATGACATTTTCAAGTGACAAACATGCATTGAAAAAAATGCAAGAAAAATTCTTTAAAAAATTTGATGATTGGCATAAAAAGAAGCAACCAAGGAAATGTTACAATTTTTGTCATTAAGATATGTAAAAAAAAAAAAGTGAACATAACCTGTAAATATGTCATTCACGTCACACATACTGCACACAGTTCTTTCTCATTGTCCCATTTTTTTCTTATGAATGCTTTTTTCTTTTTCATTTTTGTTGAAAAACTCAACACGGGGTAAGCACACCCTCGTCTACCCCGAGGAGGTGCGGGGCTGTGCGCAAGCGCTTCGGCAACCCACCTGATGCCGGGGCATATGATGCCCAATACATCGACCGGGTAATGCCAAGATAAGACATTTTGTCATGGATACTGTTGCCCTTCACATGCAAAAAGCTGTTAACTTTTTTTTAACAGTATGTATTGGCAGACAATTTTAAAGGCAAAGGAAATAAGTATTTGTTGACTGAGTTTAAAATGCAACTGTAATACATCTCTCATAAAGCATACACAATTTTGGACTGTATCATTCTTATGCAAACATATAAGACTGAGAATGGTGTGCTCTGTGTATGCATTTTTTGCATGCGTGTCACTACATGGCCGACACTGGTGTGTTTCAGGTTACCACTCACCATGAAGGACCGGGCCCAAAAGCGACATGGAGGCCCGTGTCACTGAAGGCAACGGTTGCACTAAATAAATCACATTTATAAAATAGCATTTCATACCACTATATAGCATAATAGTAGAACACAGACAAATATTGACATACATATATACATGCTCTCTCTCTCTCTCTCTCCTTCTCTCTCCTCTCTCTCTCCTCTCTCTCTCTCTCTCTCTCTCTGTCTGAAGTACTCCCTGTCCACAAAAACCAACTCGCATATCTTTTATATCCCCCACATAGGTTCCTGATTGTCAGAACAAAAATACCCTGTGATGCATTGAACTTATACACTATTGATACATGACTGATGATAAAAGATTTTAGGAAATTGTGTTGCACATGAGAAAAAAATTTGTGCTGTGATAATGAGTGCGAAGGAAAGAAGATGAATGTGTTCATACAAGGACTTCGGTTTATAGTCTCATTCGAAGGAGGTGGGGGAGAGAGATGGAGTGACAGATAAAGGCTAAGATTTGCCTTCAATGATGTAATCCTTTCCACCAAATGCACTTTTCGTAAAAGGCGTTGATCACAGTGCATAGTGCAAAACCTGAAGATGTATCAAAGTTAGGCCACATCATTCCTGCGGAGACAACTTGGATGCACACTGGACACACTTCAGATATGTGTTCTTTGAAAATGAAGTCCCCACATTTGTTGCACGTGTGCATGGTTTTTTCTGTCTGCTTTCCAGGAGCAGAACAGGCATCGCTTTTGTGCCTTCCTGCCAGTGCTGCCATCCTGGCGTGTTTGCGCTTCTGTCCTCCTGGCTGCACTTTCTTGCCCTGGGCTCCCGCCATGCTAATGCGTGCTGACCACTCTCCTGCTTTTCAACATGGTAAATGAACTTGCGTGCTGCTGAGGCAAGCTCCTTTGCATGGCAGTGACTGGCAAGCGCCATTGGATGAAGGGAGAATCATCTGCTCAGCTATGCTTCGGATGAAGGCAGCACGTCTGCAGCATGGGTCAGAGAGTGGCTGGGAACCTGATTCCCATATGCGGCGCGCAGCAATAGTGGACAAGTCCCTATGTTGCTGAACATGACCTTTGGGCCCCACCGCCTCGTTTGCGTTTAAACCGAAATGCATGAGCCATTTGTCCAGCGTGTCCACACCCCCCTTTGTTGCATTGTAGAACAGGATGTTTTCTGGCTTCTTCTTCAACGTATCCTCTCTCACAACACCTGTGCTATGCATAGGCTCAGCGGCACTGTGCTCTTGGTGCGTCTCTCTGGTAGTTGGACCAGAGTGACTGCAATCTTTGTAGGCAAAGTCAGAGCCATAAAGAGGAAGATGTTTTTTGTCCTTGAAGGACTGAGGCAGAAAAAAGCTTGGGTTTGGGCCCCGGACAGTTCCAACCAGGTGAGTCCATTGTCCAGGAGCGTCTCGGCCAGAGAGAGGTCGGTGAAGTAGTTGTCACAAGTGGGCGTTCCTTCCGCCCTGTAAAATGGTTCCCGCCAGTTTGAGGACAGTGTTGCGGCCAAGATTGACTTGCCTTTCCTGTCCGACTGGCCGACCAAGTATGGAATACCGTAGAGAGGATAGTTGCTCTCTGCATCAGCCACCCAGAATACCTTTATGCGTAGCGGTCAGGCTTGGATGGGAAGTACGCATGAAACTGCAACGCCCTCGGAAAAGGGACAAGTTGCTCGTCAATGGTGAGCAATGCGCCGGGATGTAGTGGTTTCGAAGATTCCTCATGAAATCTTCCCAGAAATCCCTGAATGGTGCAAAGGGGTCATTACGCCTTCGTGCACTGCGTGTAAACTTGTCGTCAAAGCGCATATGCGTGAGCAAATCTGGGAAAAGTCTCCTACTCCAGCATATTCTCGCAGTGGAGCACCCGTATATGGAATCCCAGAGGTCTTCTGTGGATAAACCCGTTTTGGGCCCCCTGGACCCAAGAAACAGAAAATAGGCCAATGCACCCTTCCCATTTCCATGGCATTGGTTTCCACCCACTTGTCACCTAGCTCCCTCCGGGCCCCCCAAGTTTGTGTACGTAACTAAATTAGTAATCATGCAGTCAGTTATGTAAAAGTTTGAATGCATCCATGGTTTGTTCACGTTCGACAACCTGGAATCTGGGTGGGGGGGGGGGGGGGGGGCGTTTTACGAATATTTCGGGAGGGTGTTTTTGTTGGGACTCCCGGGGTTTTCTTCCCCCAGGGTTCCATCAGTGCTTCTTCTAACTCCTCCTCCTCCACCCCTCCCAGAGCTTCATCGGATGATCCCCATCGGCAGAGGGCGGGCTCCTCCTCAATCCGTGCATCCTCCCCGCTCAAACAAGGGGTTCGAGGAGATGGGAGAGCCCACAGGTCCCTTCATCTGCAAGTGACGCAGGGGGGTGCTTGGTCCCTCCAAATTCCACTGAAACAGTCAGAACACAACGCAACTCAAACATGTAATGTGAATGGGATTATTCATTCCATCAATTAAATAAAAACAATTTAGATACACTTCACTTACTCCTATCAACTCATTTGAGATTGATATTAGACAGTGAGAATGCACACTTATATTTCACTCTCTGTCTCTGTTTATGGTTTTATATTCCACCTTACCATGGATCAGGGGAATAAACTTTGAGTGAATAGTACCTTGCTTCAATTTTTCCGTTTGTTTGTTTCAAGTGCCTATGGGTGAGAATGAAAACAAGTCTAAAGTGCTCAATTATTATCTCGTCAATAAAATGGTTTTCAAGGGGATTTGGTTTTGATTTGATTATGTGTCGTTTGTATGAGTGCCCTGAAACCCAGCATGTGTTAGGGTGCGGTGTTTTTCGAAGTTATATTGTACGTTTTTTATTAATTATGGTTTATTTATTTCTGTCTATTTATTTTGTTCAGGCTGGGTGTACCATTGTTCTGCAGGCCTTTCATTGGCATAAAACCCCTTTATTTCTTTTCTGCTCTGTCTATATGTTTATCTTTTCTCTGGCTAGTTCGTCGTCTTTCTCTTTGTCTCACACACACATGCAATGCGCAACAACTCGCAAGCGCGCACACAGACACCAGCGACGCACGCAAACACAACACACTTACAGAGGTCTTCTCAGGATCGATTCCTGATGGGCTGAAAAGCCACAAACAGATTGGGTCGTGGCATGGGGGTTCGTGGCATGTTTCTTGGAATAGAAGAGTAATATAAGCAAGGACCCCAAAACAAAAACATCAAATCTATTGTCAACATGTGCAATGTTGCTCGACTCAAAAGCAAACGAAGCAAACTTTCCCACCAAGTACTCACCATTTTTTTGTTTATTACAAACTTTTTTACATTTTCACTCGCAAAATAAACACAACACGCCACACACACCAAACACACATATTCAATACATGCATACAAGTAAAAACTATCACACAAAAAAATGTCTAGCGCGCACCACGAACACACACACACACACAACGCACCACATTTATTGCAATTAATTTCTGTTCTGGTGTACAAAATGAGAGGGGGCCATTTTCCCTTTCAGGGCACATATAGTTTGACCTAGGCCTTGGGCGGTCCTCGTGCGGGCGATCCAGAAGCGCATAATAACCCTTCCTACTAAGCATGACTTTTAATAACCAAAAAAATAACGACCCCTACAAACATACATACGTGTAGGTTGATCGTTTTAATAACACATTTCATCTTTAAACTGCCTTTAAAGTATTTTAAAACCAAGTTATATTTCGGCATAAACTCCACACCCGACACAATGCAATGAAAAAAACAACCGCCCACTACTGACATTTGGCGCGGGCGCGCGCATGACGATAACCTCTCTCCTTTAAACATAGCGCGCGTCAACAAGACAAACACTAGGGAAAGCTGGCCGGATTTTCCACCACCGGGAGAGACCCTCAATAGGCCGTCACCTGATCACTAAATTTCAGTGTTACTTGAACCCAGCGAGATTTAAAACCATGCCGACAGTAACGCTGTATGACAACACAGAACGCTTTGCGGCCTGCTCGACATGACTTGGTTCGTCAGCTGACTCGCCCGGACCGCGCAAGCTGTGTCGTTTGTAAACAATTCTACATACCTCCTCTCTTCAATTCCTGGCACGGGGGTTGTGGGCGTACACCTGGGCCGGTTTTAAACCCCACCTTATTCTCTCTAACTCCCCTGGGCATGCGTAGTAACGAGTACAACCTGCAATCTGTCCCCCCGCTGCCAGCCGCCCGCCCGCGGCGCATAAACCAGCCCGGTTTTCACAGCTTGTGACAGCTTATTGAGTCGCCTGACAAATGTTTGTTGGATTTTGGGCTAAGGGTTGATGATGAACGAAGCATTTTCAGCTATCAAAAGAAAATTTTGGGTGGAGAAGAAGTATGTAACCAAAAAAAAAACATTATTTACAAACAAACTACTGTGAGGTTTACCCGTTTTCATATAAATTTACAAACTTTTCAGATTTCATTTTTTGCTTAATCCTTTTTTTTTTCCTGATCATTTTCAAAAACATATTTTCCGCAAACATTCATAAAATGCATCTCTGTTTTTCAGTGAAATAAAACTAAGTTTTTTAAACTGTTCTCTAAAAGTCTTTTAAAAACCGAGTTTTTTTTTTTGACATAAAATCCACACACTTACCCCGCTGTCTTCCACTGAAACCCAGTTTGAAAAAGTGTTTCTTTTTTTTTAATATGTCTCTTTCTCCCGAACAGTCATCTATAATAAATAGTTCTGCGTTCCTTAAAACCAGTCTAAAAACTTTTCTAAACACTCACTCGTTTATTGCTAGGAAAATAAAATTGTTATTCTGTCCATTAAACCCTATCATGATTTTTTTGTCCATTTAAGCTTTGGACGAAAATCACAATGTGAAAAAATTTTAAGCGAAAAACTGTTTGAATAGGTTGGAAAATATTGTTTTTCCACAAACCATTTTTCCCCACAAATAAATGAACAAGAGGAGTTTTTGTCATAAAGTTTAACTGCCCAAGTTTTTATAAAGGTTTAATCAATCCGTTTTTTATGTTTATCAACTTTCTGTAAAAAACTTGTTCAATAATAAAACCCACAAGACCGAAGTGTAAGATTAACCCAATTAGTTCTGAAAGATTGTTTCTTTTTAAGTCAACATGTTTTTTTGTTTTTTATAACCTTAAACCCTCACCATTGTGAAAAACGACGATGGTAACGTTAAGCGTTTAACGTCAAGTTTTGCCAGCTAATATTAATTCCTTTTATAAGGTCACATCGGCCCACAACCCCATCCCCCCCCACATTTTAAAAAGACAGAAATTTCAAATACTTTGGGAAAACGTGTCCCCAAATTTTTCCGGGGAAAAAACTTAATTTTGTGAAGCTTTTTTAAAAAACCGTTTCTCTTCTGTGGGGGTTTTGAACTGTTTTTTCCCAACGGTTATTAAATCTTTTCCCCGACTATTGTCGTCCGGCATAAGACTTCAGAAAAAGGCCAGAGTTGAATGCTTTTTCTGAAACTTTTTTGACGCTAAAAAAGTAAAGGGCTTATAAATTCAATTTTTTTTCCCTTCTAAATTGGTTCAAATGCCATTTGAGTCAGGTTTTCGAACTATTTTATTTTTTCGGGCCAACATTTTTGCTTCAGATTGCGCAGTTGTTCTATTTAGAAACTTTTTGCTGTCCCCCAACCTCTTGCTTTTTATAATCACCATCTTTAGTGTCTCAAAACCATACAAAGCGCCTACTCCCCATTCTTTCAAAGCCCCAAACGTCTGCAAGTTTTTTAATTCTAAATATACACCCACAGGGCAATGCAACCCCCGGTTTTTTCGGGCCCACGGACATTTTTAGTACGCTTATTATTTTTTTCCCAAAAACAAGGGGAGGTTATCACATTTCACGTTTTTACCTTTTTTGCTGCAATTTTTATAAAAATGATCCCCCCCTTCCACAAACTAATTTTTTAAACAAAATTTTGGGGAATTTGTAAATTTTCATAATCGCATTGCACTTTCCCGATGGAAGAGCTTTTAAAAACATTGGGGCCTTTCCATCAATTAAGTTTTCATCAGTGCTCAGCTCACCCAAAAATGAACATGAGTAATGAATGTAAGAAAAGATCGAGCGGTTTTCCCCCTCATAGTAGTTTTGTTTGTGTAACTTCAAAACTATGAAGGCTTGTTTGGCATTTTGAAAAACCAACATTTTAGCTCTCTCCATCAAAATGGTAACCTACTTCTTCTTCTTCAGGTTTAAAGGTCAACTTTGTTTTCAATTCGCATTGTTAATTGGAGAAATGTAAAATTTTACTCATTGCTTCTTTTGTAAAAAAACCCGTAAAACCATATTTATTTTTAATTGATAATTTTGGGCCCCTTTTTTGTAACTTTTAAAAATGTTATTTCCCGGATTCCTTATAAAACCATACGACTTTGTAAAATTTTTCAGAAGCGAAACCCGTTTGCTTCCGCAATTTTTTACAAAGCATTTCAAAAAACGAAGGGGGGTTTGGGTTGTTTTTGTTACAAACATTTTTTAAACAAAAAAAAAGATGCATTCAAATATATGACAAAAATTCTGCGGGCCCCGCACTACAATTTTTAAAAAAAGCAACCGAACTCTTGACATTCGTGACCGTCGACGCCTTTCATAAAGGGAGACCCTTGGGCCAAATATTTAACCCTCCTAAAAAAAAAAGACTACATCCCGAAGTTGGTTTAGTCATCCATCAGTTTTATCAAACCATTTAAAACTTTGCTTTTTTGCGCACAACTGTGTGTGGAGTTCGATGCTGACTTTAATCATCCTGACCGGGTTTGAGTCAGTGTAAGATTCATTTTTTTACACCTTCAGAGTATTTTGACTGAACGCAAGCCCCATTCCTAATGACAAACCTTTTAATCCTTCAGCAACAGAAAAACATAAAGGGTTTTTTAAAGGATCTGTAACGAATTAAATTTTTAACATCAAGACAGATTTTAAACAAAAGTTGGACATTAATCAGGGTCTGGGTCCCCTTTTTTTTTTTGGGGGCTGCACAAAAGTATAAAATACGGGAACCTCCCTACACTCTTTCTCTTCAGGAAACCTGTTCACCTCGGTCCATGAGCAAGAGCAAAAAACAGCATGGCAACTTTATTTTAGAACTTCTAAGGCCTAACAAAACGGGAATAGAACAATAAAACACTCTTTTCGTACTTACTTTTGGGTGTTTGCTGGGTTGCAAGCACAGACAAGGTCGAGCATAACCAAACCTCTACGGGTTTTGATGCCCCCAAAAACAATACTTGGAAAATTTTAAAGGGGACCCTTTAAATTCTACAGTTGATTTCCCTTCAAGTATAAAAAGGTAAAAAATGTTTTACAATCGCGATCGAAAGAACTTTGCTGTTGGCATGTTTATACATCTGCCTTCGCCCTCAGATCCAGATGGCAAATAATAACTACAATAACGAAATCCTTGTGGCAGGCAAAAACAAAAGTGGGAAAAACGAAAAAAATTTCTGAGCCATATAATTGCAAGCAAAAACCCAACAAAAACCCCCAAGAATAAGTCATCCAATCCCCGTGGTCCAAAGCCCAAAGCCGAAAAAAAAATAATGCCATGAATATAAAAGACAGCACTTGTTCTTGGAAAAAACGGGCTAGGATTATTTGGTTTTTATTTTACAAAAATTTAAACCCCAACATTAAGAAACAATGCCCATAATGCTCAGCCATAAAGCCAACATTTTCCCTGCGTAGACAAAAGCCACTAACGACCCCCCCAAAATATCCCTGGAAAGGTCATAGTTTTTCCACTAATTTTTTTAAAAAATCGCAAGATGATCAAGCTTTTTTTTTACCCATGATTTATGGTGGGGGGGAGGGGCGGTGGAGGCCCGGGGGATTTGACCTCCACCGCCCCCTGTAATCCCAACACCAGGGTACTTTTTGCAAATCCAAGGGCGGGTTATAACGTTTACTAATGTGACGCCTTGCTTCAAACAGTGTTCTTATTCTTCGTAGTGTTTGTCTTCATATAAAATTTTTTGGATATTTTCTCTTATTCTGCTCCACTTGTTCGAAATTTTTCTCGTTAGTAACAAAACTTCAGTCTTGCTGATCTCTCTTTTTCCCAAGATTTTTAGTCTTTGGTTATTCTTTTTTTAAAATATCATCCCTAATTTGGGCGTCATCAGCCTCAACAGTTTTTCTTTTTCTTTTTAATGCTATCATTCACCTGTTTTGAAAAATTGTTTTTTTAAATTTCGCCTCTGATGTTTTAAAAAACAGATAAAGGGGCCTCTAATTCTCGCGTGGGAGGGGGGGTCGTGTTAGTCTTTAATGCTTTTTCTTCTGAAAAAACGGTTTCTGTTCTATTACATTTATTATTCACCGCTGATTGTTTTTAAATTTTTTTAAGTTCCTGTTTTGTTTTTGGTTAGCTGTTGGGATTCTTGCAGGGGTTTTTAAATTTTAGCACTGCCTCCCCCCTTAATTTTGGTTTAACAATCCCAAGGGCGCTTCGATCCTCACACTGAGCCTTTTTTCTAATTGTTTCATCCCTACAAATTTTGATGGGTCTCGTTTTTTGTAAGCTGAACAAGTTGTCCTTTTGGGCGGTTTCTCACAAACAAATGGTTTTTCTTTTAGTTCAAAACATAGGGTATATTTTTCGGGAAGTTCTTTCCAAACTTTGGGGTAATGACTGACCTTACTTTTTGTTTAATTTTAAAACCGTTTTGGTAATTTACCCCCCCCATTTCTGCTAATTCATCATGCAATGAAGCCCCAGCGAGCTGCCCCAAGGGGGAAACACTCATTCGTCTCCGGATCCGAAACATCATAATCTTCATCTTTTAATGCCTGCCAGTTTCTTTTAAAAATAAAATTTTTTTTTTGTTTTAAAAAAAATGTCACAAACTATGGCTCGATTTTTGACCCGCATTGAAAAACGAAAAGCCCTTTGGCGTAAAGGGGAAATAACGGAATATTATGTTTTCCAAAATTCCGTCTACTATTGATTAGATCAATTCTTACTTCAAATTTCCAGCCTAGGAGCGGTATTTATTGTGCCCAAAGGGCCCGCCGCTTATTTCAAATAGAAATCGAACAGACGACCCCAAAAAGGACAGTTGCCGAATTTGGGCGGCAAAACGTTAAAAAAATTTTCTATAAAACTTGGGGGCAAAAAATTTTTTCTTTACACAAGCGACTTTTTTTAAACCATTCTGATCTAGGCTAGCCGCGAATGAAAGGCTATCTGCGTTTCAAGGAATCGAAATGGGGAACAAAAACATAGAATAGGGGCCGCAAAAGCTAAAAACGGCAAAAGTTTGTAGCCAAGTTTTCGTATAAATGCTTTTTTATACCCCCGATTTTGAGTTGTTAAAAAACGCATCCCCATACTTTTAAGGAGCATTAAAAAAATGTATATGAACTAACTTTAAGAAAACAAACGTGTTATCAATATCAACACCGAAGCAAAAACGCATTTTTGACACCGTTAGGTTTGACGTTGTTACAACCCTAAAATTTTGCAAGGCTGATTAGCAACAAAATAGTCAAAAATTTCATTATTACAAAGAGTGATTCACATTTTAAATATCCTAAAAGCAAAGGGAGACACAAAATGGAATTTTAGTTTTAGGGCCACAGCAAGATCCTTAAAGGGAAATTTTTTGCTGTTTGAAAAGAAGGGCCTTTTGAAAGCAAATGAAAATTTTATTAATCCAAAAAAACGAAAGTGCAATGTACAATTGAGGGTAGTCCCAACCAAAAATTACGCTAGCGGGCTTAAACCTTTTCAGCATTTTTATGAAATAAGAAAAATGTTTGGGGCGGGAGGGGTAGAAATCCGACAGTTGCCTTGTGTCTAAAGTCTGCATCTTCACAGTGTTAGACTTGATCATTTTTAACAAAGAAATACGGTTTTTGGTTGACTAAGGGCAACGGGGGATAATAAGTTACAGAAGCGGGGAGAACTGTTAGAGACATAAAAAACTTTAAATTGGAAAGAAGAAAAGCCCATAAAAACCCCTTTAATTTTATTTTGTTTTTAATATATGAGCGCACTGAATTTAAAGATAAAGATTAGAAAAATATTACTAAAATTTTTTTTTCATTTTTTTAAAAAACATGTTGTTTAGCATTATCCAAAGTACCTACAGCGCCAGAGTTTTCCCGGAGAAGAGAAGCCCCCCGGGATAAAAAAACCTTTTGATTAACCCCATTACACAAAACAACAATACAGAGCAAGACCTTTCAAAATACAGCAAAACCAACGAAGGTATTTTGCTGTTTTAATCTGTTACCTATGTTTAAAACGGAGATCGACTAAAGTGCTCTATCAGCAGGAACGAGGTTTGGGCCCCTTAGCAACGGGCTAGGTGCAAACCCCGGGAGCTTTACCTCTAGGCGGTTTTCTTTAGCTCTCGGGCCCGTGGGGTTTATTAGCTGGGTGTGCTAGCAAAAAAAAAAAAAAATAAACTCCAAAAGCACACAGCTATATTCAACTAAAACAGCTAAACTTAGTTCCTTTTAAACTGATAATAAATAAAGCCCCTAGCTGACCAAACATCACGGGTGAAGAAATTTTTTCTTTTTCAGGCCATTTTGTGACTACAAAAAACAAAAGTTTATCTTCAAAAAGGCAGGGCAATTTTCTCACGCCAAAACCCCAGCAGATAAAAAAGGAATGCTTAAAAAAAGTAAACGAAACATTAAACTCTTTCTAAACAGCTCACATTAACAACGCCAAAAGGTGTTTTTACTTTAGTTTATGAGTAAACCAAAAGACCGCGATATTTATTTGATTTGTTTTTTTTTTTAATTTAAAAAAATATTTTGATTAGAAAAAAACTCAACGGATAAGTAATGAAGGTCCCCGACGAATTTTTTGAAGCAAGCAAGAAGATTTACAAGAGCACTGAATGATATTGATTTAGAAGTCTTAATCCAGAAAAAGACAGGCAAACGTTTTACTGCTATTTCTCAGTTCCCGTTTAAAAGACAATTCCCGCCATTAAAGTAATTAGCTGTTTTTAAACGACTATATAACAATAAATGAAAAAACCCAGAAAATCTGGGTCTCAACTAAACAACAGGGTTTTTCTTTTTGAATCTTAACACCTGGTTGGGCAGCCCTTGCACAAGTTTGTGTAGCCGCTGAAGAAGCCAAAAAGAGAGGGTCTGGTGGGCAGAGGGCGAAGTCCAGAGATCTTTTAAAAAAGGTAATAGAGCCATTGTAGGGAAAACTTACATTTCCCCTACCTCCAGCATTAGTCGCAAAAAAAGAGTTTTTAACCCTAAAGAATTATTCAGACACAAAAAGTTTTTTTGTGGGTGTTTTTTTGCAAGGCTCATTATTCCGCAAAAACGCAGAGAGAGGGTCTAACTTCCCCTTTAAACAATGATCTTAACTTTTGTGGGGTGTCCTTTCCCCTTAGTGAACCAAATGATCTTTGAAGAACAAAACAAACCAAATAATGTTAATTCTACACATGGGGGAGGAAACAAATCTATACCCTTTAAAAATGTCCAAAACAGCCCAACAATTGGCGAACCAGACAAAAAATCAGTTGACTTACGCTCAGTTTTCACCAGGGGGGTACCGTTAACATTGTACGAACAAAGAGTAGATTATTGCAGCATCTTCAAAGCATTACCTAAACAAGAATTCTGCAGAAAAAGTTTAACAAAATTCCTCGCTCAAGCCGCAAGCGAACATAAGAAACTTGTATCGCCCAGTTACTGTAAAAAGAACAAATTACTCCTCCAGAGGAGTAAAATTTGTTTTTTAAAAACTGGGAAAAGACTGCAAAATTTTTCCCCTACGTGTTTCGCGACTTCGAATCCCTCATTTTCCTTATGAAGGCCAGCGCCACAAAAACTTCGAAAAAAAAAGTCTTAATGATAATCCCAATTTGTTCATTTGCCTTCGTTATTGTCAGGCGGATGGCGCCTCATTTAAAACCCAAAAAATATGAGGCCAAAAGCGGGTAGAAAATTTTTACAGCGAGCAGCAAGTGCTAAAGATTTTAATAATGAAATTTTTTTTGAAAAACATAAGACGCCCGAAAAACCCCGAAAAGTTGACCAGCCCCCAAAATTGTTGGATTTGGGTTTAGAAATCATGAAGAAAGCAAAAAATCCAAAATAAGAGACCCTGATCACATTAGCGGAAAGGTTTTAGAGGGGCAGCCCAAATAAACAATCTTCAAATAAAATTTGAAAACCAAAAACATGGGAAACTGCCCCTCTTTTTTCACAACTTGCGAGGTTAAAGACTCTATCTTAAAATGAAAGCAGTAACCACCTCTTTGGGGGTATGATCGCACAATCATCAGAAAAGTCATGTGGGTTTTTAACGAAAAAAAAACATGTCTTTTTTTTGACTCATGCCACAGAGGGGTCATTGAGTCCTGCTATGCCTTAAAATCCTGCCCAATAACGGAAGAATATTTTGACCCGACTCCGAGAAAGGGCGTTTTTCCTTAGGTACATGAAAAGTTGGGAAAGGTTTTATGAAGACCACTTCCCCCTAAAGGCGCGTTTTTTTTTTGTCTCAGAGGAAAGGACATCAGGATTCAGTTCCAACATGCTCAAGATGCGTGGGGAAAATTAAGTGAAAACATGGGGGCTTCGACTCCTACTTAAATGGCTGAGATGTTTGTTGGCGGGCGTTTTGAAAATTATAGAAAGACCGCATGAAACTTATAGCCTGGTCCCCCCATTACTTTTTGACCCGGGATGATTGGGACGCTTTCTTTTAAGTTTATGGAGTACAGATTGTTTTGTTGCAGATTCCAAGCTTAGTGATTAAAAAAGGGATTGCGTGGGGGAAATTTGTATGGCTTTCGATCTTTACTGAAAAGCAAACAACAAATACAGGACGATTATGATCCAAGAAAAAGGGTTAACTTCTCATGTATTTAGACGCAAACAATTTGTATGGTGGGCTATGGCCAAACCCTTTCCTTTACGAAACTTTAAAAATGTCATGGAGTTTTAAAAAACTTCAAGAATTTGTAGAACATCTGCATCTTTACGTGATCGAAAAAGGTCTTATTCTAGAAGTTGACTTAGAATTCCCTTGAACCCCCATGACCTGCATAATGCTATCCATTAGTCAAAAAGCCTAAAGATAAATAAAAGAGAGCCGCCAAAAATTTTGGCCTAATCTTCGGGGGGGGGCAAAAAAAATTATGTCTGTCATTACGCTTCTACAATTTTATTAAGACCGGTTTGAAGTTGACAGCTGTTCACGTATAATTGTTTTTGATCAAGAACAGTTCATAAAAACCATACATCATGAAAACACGTCTTAGAACAAAATCCACAGAGCTTCAGAAAAGACTTTTTAAGTGATGAACAACAGCTTTTTTCGGAAAGACTATGGAGAATCCGCACAAGCGTAAAAGATGTCAGTTAGTCCCAAAGAAAAACAAGCAATTAAGCTGACTTCTAAACCCAATTATCAGGACTCAGAAGATTTCATGATAGCTTTTTGGATAATGATGAAAAAAAGAAAGTAAAATTTAGACAAACCTATTTTTATGGGTTTTTCCCTTTTAATTTAAGCTTTTTATGTTAAATTTCTTTATGAAAATTTAAGCCCTTTTATCCTGAGTCCAGGTGCTTTACACAAACAGATGTTTTGTTTTAGATATCCCTACGAAGACATCTTAAAGACATGGAAATCGAAGTGGCTAAAGGACATGCGGATGTACGACACGTCGATTTACCCTATGATTCGCCTTTACATTAATTAACCACCAAGAAGGTTTTAGGAAAGAATGAAGGATGAATTTATCTGGAAAGGTGATCAAGGAGTTTGTTGGGTTAAGGTCGAAAATGTACAGTATTTCGAGCCAGGAGAAACCATTAATAAAGCAAAAGAATATCTCCACAGCGTTGTGCCGTCAAACATATCGCATGACAACCTATAAAGAAGCTGTTTGAAAAAAAAACAATAAGACTTTCATCATGACAACGTAAAACGCGATCTATCTACATGAGATCAACAACAACTGTGTAACAAAGAAGTCATTAATAGAACAACTCAAAACGTGTGTTTTGTTAATCCAGAGTTTTCATATGGCAATAGGACATTGGAACGGCATAATTGTATACATTCTTCAGGTTTATATTTTTCATAACTTTTATTATAGAGATCAATTTTAGCTTCATCCATTTCATTTAAATCGTTTTCCTCATGTTTGCTTTGATCGTTCGAATTTCTTGTTATTATTTCAAGATATTCTTTTTCCCAATTGGGGGTTTGAGTTGTAGGTGATCAGGATAATTTAGCATGCATTGATTATCCTCGAAAATGTTCCCCTAATAGCATTACACGCATTCAAATGATTCCCGTACCATTTCCAATCTCTTCCCTTTACCATTCTTGTTTCATTCTGCGCTTCCTTCTGAGCCTCCAGTTTAAACTCCAAATAGCTTTACGTAAATTAATTTAAAGCGGAACTGTGTCTGGTGGGATTATCTGCAGTTCTTAACCTTACAACAAAAGATCTTTGAGGAGCTTGGTTGTTTTTTGTTGTGTCAGTTTCTCGTAAATAATACACGGGCGATTCATTTTTTACAATTCTTTTTATTTCATATGGATAACACTCCAAACGGGATCGTGTTGCCCTGATGCGGTGTCCCATTCAGCTCCCCCGTAAATAAAGGTACCTTTGGACTTTCAATCCAACGGTAATAGTTGCTGGGGGTGTACTGGAGTCTTCAGCACATTTATTGTTTTTCTTTTGATTGCTGTACTGGTTTTAGGCCCTTTAAATTCTTCATTATTCATTGCCGCGCAAAACTGAGGGCAGTCTTCTAACCCATACTGTTTTGCGAGAATAGTCAATCAGCTCTCTGTGATACTGTAAAAAAAAGTCTTTCAGCTAACTGTTTGTTAAAGTTTTCAACTAAAAGCCTGTGATCTGTGAACTCCTGGAATGCCTCTTTAAATGTAACTCTATGTTTTTAACAATAATTGATTCTCTTGACCTTTAAATCTTTTCCATCATCGACTGAATCATGCGAGATAAGGTTAAAGGACCTCGCTGGTAATCAGCTTATGGCAACAGCAACAGCAGAAGCACTCTGTTGTGTTAATGGTTTCTGCATCTTTATATCTTGAAGGCTCGTCAATGGACTGTAAGTGCGTACTTAAATTCTTCTTTTCGTCTAATCGTATCAGAGGGTAAATATAGAAGGTCATTTGATGGGTGGTCGTTCGTATTGCGATCACAAAGTGTGGTCTCTGTATTCGTCTAAGTGCAGGTAAATAAATTTGCCAAATCGCTTGTTTAGATAACCATACCTCGCTGTTTTTGTTCAACTGACCCCTAGCCGCTTGGCTTAGCTTTTTATGCTGTGATTCCTTCCAATATCCTTTGGCAATAATAGATTTTGTTTCAATTTTTATCAGCCAATATTATTGTGCAATAAAATACACAATGGTCAGACCAAAGTATAACAAACAACGATTTCTTGGCATCAATCTTTTGTTTTTTCCCTGATGGCTGATAAAGTTGCTAAATTTTGGTGGGGGCAATGTTTCGATTGGCTCGCCTGTTACAGATAATATTCTTTTATTGCCTGGTCAACGTCTTTACATGTGGTAAGCTGCATGCCCCTGTTTTTTCAGTTTGTCTTTTTTTTTCCGTTAATAAAATCTAACTGCTCAAGTTCTCTGCTATTTCAAGCGATCTTGTGCACTGCTATTTGCTCCCAAAGCTTTGTTATGTCTTTTTCTCTCTCCGTCGTCCCGTAATTTACTAAACGCATAATAACTTCCCGCGAAAAGCAGCGCATTAACCACAGCGCCGCCTATCATCATTACGAGAGAAAGGCCATATTTTATAACTGTATTTTTTTATTTTACATATTTAAATACTGTACTGGAATTATTCCTTGCTTGACTAAAAATCTTTTGTGGCAAACGAAGCAGCAATGATGGCAATTAGCCTTTGCCGAATCCTCAAAGGCTAGTTTGCCAAGATCTGCCGGTTTAATTCTTAACAAGCTTTTTTCCAGCATTGAGTATCCTACACTTAGGACCTCCAATAACAGCAAATGGTATACAAGGTTGGCGACAGTTTTTTTTCGGAGCTCATTTTAAAAAATAAAATAATTTATTTAGAATAAAAACATGAACAGCGACGATCTGGCTAAACAATCCCTTGCGAACTTGTGATTACAAATGAACAAGTTGATGACCAAGCTAATGATGCCAAAAAAAGAAGACTTGTATTCTTTGGCATGCATGTGGAAAAACAAAACAGTTCCTCGGAAATGAATCAGCATAGAACAGATTCAACAGAATGTCGCACGCAAGACATTTTAAAGTATCATAACAGGTAAGAAGCGCAGTTGGGGTCTAGAATGGTGAAAACGTGGGCAAACGGTCTTAGTTTGTACACTAATCTATCAGTAGATTTGCTCCCATTGATTCCGAACAAGATCTTACGTATGATTTAACGCAGATCCAGTTTTAACAAAGTCATTAAGTCTCTAGGATTTGATTTATACTACAGATTTGGAACATTGTTATCGCCGTTAATCATGGGATTAATTACGTTAATCATATAGCTTTTATTTCCTTCAAAATGAACGCGCCAGAAAATCAGCAGAAACAGAAAACACTGAATCAGGTGAGAATCTGTGGTCACTAAAACACCTACATCCTGGACGCAATTGCGCAGGAAAAAAAATGTAGCTTAGTGGAACAAACAAAAAAAATTACAATTACAAATAAAACTCATCATGAAAACATAACGACCGCCAACGCCAACATTGATTCAATGCCAGCTATAAAAACTCCATATGATTCAAGACCTACAGCGCCAAAGTCCTCCATGGAATATTTGAACTGAAACTGTTGCCATTTTTTGGCGCCCTTGCTGCTGTTGGGGGCGGTTATTACGGTTATAAAATATATAAAGAATGGCAACAAAAACCAAAGAAGTCAAAAGAATCTGAACCACAAAATACAGAAAAAAGACAACAGCACGCCAGAACCGCCAATAAAAAAAACATCATTTTGATCCATTTCAGATGCAATAATATTTTAAATTTTTTTTAATAAAAATGGGATCATGGCATATTATTATTTGTTTAAAATGATGGAGTCAATAAATAAAGACATGGAGTCTATAAAAGACATTTCCATAGACCAGAATTGTAATCAATGCGGTGCTTAGGATGTAAGAACTTCATTAAGATCTATGCTGACCGATTTCGCGCAGAGGACGCTGAGCAAGACATCCTCAACGATGACGCGTTTTTGAGGCGTGTGTGTACTATATTAGACATCTACTATTTAAGATAAAAACATAGATTGTCTTGTTTTTTTTTTGATAAGATAACTTGAATAGAACTTAGTTGTACTTAGAGGATGACTTGAGGATGACTTGAGGATGACTTGAGGACGACTTGAGGATGACTTGAGTAAGAACTTAGAAGTGACTTAAGTAGAAACTTAGAAGTGACTTGGGGTGACTTAAGGGTGACTTGAGGATGACTTGAGGACAACTTGAGGATGACTTAAGTAAGAACTTAGAAGTGACTTGAGGATGACTTGAGAACAACTTGATTAAAAACTTAACTAAGAACTTGAGGTGGCTTAAGGTGACTTTTAAAAAAAAAAAAATTTTTTTTTTTTATATTTTATTTTTTTTTTTTAATTTTAATTTTTTAATTTTAATTTTTTAATTTTTATTTTTTTTTTAATTTTAATTTTTTTTTAATTTTTTTTTTAATTTTACTTTTTTTTGTTTTTTTTTTTAATTTTAATTTTTTTTTTTTTGACTTAAGGTGATCGAAAGTGATTTATCTCCTTTAATTATGCAAAAAAATATAATTACCTCCCCTGAAACGGGCTGGTTTATGCAGCTCGCGCGGCGGGCGGCTGGCACGTGGGGCCACATGATTGCAGGTTGTACTCGTTACTACGCATGCCCAGTGGAGTTAGAGGAGAATAAGGTCGGGTTAACCTGGCCAGGTGAGCGCCCACCAACCCCGTGCCCAGTGGAATTGAAGAGAGTGAGGTATGTAGAATTGTTTACAACGACACAGCTTGCGCGGTCCCGGCGAGTCAGCTGAGCGAACCAAGTCAATGTCGAGCAGGCCGCAAAGCGTGTCTGTGTTGTCACTACAGCGTACTGTCGGCAGGGCTGGTTTTATCTCGCTGGGTTCAGTACACTGTAATTAAGTGATCAGGTGACGGCCTATTGACGGGTCTCTGCAGGTGTGTGGAAAATCCGGCCAGCTTTTTCCTAGTGTTTGTCTTGTTGACGCGCGCTACTGTTTCAGGAGAGAGGTTATCGTCATGCGCGCGCCCGCGCCAAATGTCAGTATGTGCGGCGGTTGTTGTTTTCATTGCATTGTGTCGGGTGTGGATTTTATGCCAGAAATATAACTTGGTTTTAAAAAGACTTTAAAGAGCAGTTAAGATGAAATGATGTTATTGAAAACGATCAACCCTACACAGTATGTATGTTTGTAGGGTCGTTATTTTTTTTTGTTATTAAAGTCATGCTTAGTAGAGAACGGTATTATGCCTTCTGGAGTCGCCCGGGGAAACGC
>JAFLJL010000345.1:25921-28881 GCA_018398815.1 Conus ventricosus | reverse complement strand
CATCTGTAGACCATCTGTCTGTAGACCATCTGTCTGTAGACCATCTGTATGTGGACCATCTGTAGACCATCTGTCTGTGGACCATCTGTCTGTAGACCATCTGTCTGTGGACCATCTGTCTGTAGACCATCTGTCTGTAGGCCATCTATCTGTAGACCATCTGTCTGTAGACCATCTATCTGTAGACCATCTGTAGACCATCTATCTGTGGACCATCCATCTGTAGACCATCTGTCTGTAGACCATCTGTCTGTAGACCATCTGTCTGTAGACCATCTGTAGACCATCTTTCTGTGGACCATCTGTAGACCATCTGTCTGTGGACCATTTGTAGACCATCTATCTGTAGACCATCTATCTGTAGACCATCCATCTGTAGACCATCCATCTGTAGACCATCTATCTGTAGACCATCTGTCTGTGGGCCATCTATCTGTGGACCATCTGTCTGTAGACCATCTGTCTGTGGACCATCTGTCTGTAGGCTATCTATCTGTAGACCATCTGTCTGTAGACCATCTGTCTGTAGACCATCTGTCTGTAGACCATCTATCTGTGGACCATCTATCTGTAGACCATCTGTAGACCATCCATCTGTAGACCATGTGTCTGTGGACCATCTATCTGTAGACCATCTATCTGTAGACCATCTGTCTGTAGACCATCTATCTGTAGACCATCTGTCTGTAGACCATCTATCTGTAGACCATCTGTCTGTAGACCATCTGTCTGTAGACCATCTGTAGACCATCTATCTGTAGACCATCTGTAGACCATCTATCTGTAGACCATCTGTCTGTAGACCATCTGTGTGTAGACATATATCTGTAGACCATCTGTCTGTGGACCATCTGTCTGTAGACCATCCATCTGTAGACCATCTATCGGTAGACTGGACCCCATTAACTTGATCTTTGCCACTTTGGTCTTTTGTAATAAACACAAGAAGGAGAGGAGGAGGAGGAGAGGAGGAGGAGGAGGAGGAGAGAGGAGGAGGAGGAGAGGAGGAGAAGGAAGGAGGAGGAGGAGAGAAGGAGGAGGAGGAGGAGGAGGAGAGGAGGAGGAGGAGGAGGAGGAGGAGAGGGAGGGGAGGAGGAGGAGGAGAAGGAGGAGGAGGAGGAGGAGGAGGAGGAGGAGAGAAAAAAGAAGAAGAAGAAGAGAAGAGAAGAAGAAGAAGAAGAAGAAGAGAAGAAGAACTGAGAGACTGATTGACTGATTGATCTTTAATACGCAAGGACGAAGATTTTAGGCCAAAGCCTAGTGTTACAATCTGTCCTTGTCATGCATACATTATTTCAGCACATATCATTCATACCGACAATTCAACATAGCAACACTGTAATCTCATTCTACATTGAGAAGAGGAGTGGTCGTAAAAGTAATAATGACATGATGGGCAGTCAAACAGAAGGAAACTTACAAATAAAGCAAACAGGCACGCAAACAAACAAAACTAGAGAGAGGGAGAGGTGGGTGGAGGGGGAGGGGGGAGAGAATGGTAGGCAGGAGAGGAGAGGATGGAGAGGGATGGGAGACAGAGTGGGAGTGTGGATGAGCGATGTAACGGAGTAGGTTACAGTGGGAGTGTGGATGAGCGATGTAACGGAGTAGGTTACAGTGGGAGTGTGGATGAGCGATGTAACGGAGTAGGTTACAGTGGGAGTGTGGATGAGCGATGTAACGGAGTAGGTTACAGTGGGAGTGCGGATGAGCGATGTAACGGAGTAGGTTACAGTGGGAGTGTGGATGAGCGATGTAACGGAGTAGGTTACAGTGGGAGTGTGGATGAGCGATGTAACGGAGTAGGTTACAGTGGGAGTGCGGATGAGCGATGTAACGGAGTAGGTTACAGTGGGAGTGTGGATGAGCGATGTAACGGAGTAGGTTACAGTGGGAGTGCGGATGAGCGATGTAACGGAGTAGGTTACAGTGGGAGTGTGGATGAGCGATGTAACGGAGTAGGTTACAGTGGGAGTGCGGATGAGCGATGTAACGGAGTAGGTTACAGTGGGAGTGTGGATGAGCGATGTAACGGAGTAGGTTACAGTGGGAGTGCGGATGAGCGATGTAACGGAGTAGGTTACAGTGGGAGTGTGGATGAGCGATGTAACGGAGTAGGTTACAGTGGGAGTGCGGATGAGCGGTGTTAACGGAGTAGGTTATAGTGGGAGTGCGGATGAGCGATGTAACGGAGTAGGTTACAGTGGGAGTGTGGATGAGCGATGTAACGGAGTGGGTTACAGTGGGAGTGCGGATGAGCGATGTAACGGAGTAGGTTATATATTTAGACGATGTATTCAAAGTATGGCTTACAAAGGACTTTGCGAACCGACGCTAATCATTTTAATCGAATAATCAAATTACTGAGACATAAAATGTTTATGTATATGTTTCTTGAAAAGTTTTGAAGTATTCGTATAATGTAGACTCGGTGGAAGTGAGTTCCAGACATATGGCCCAGAGTAAGCTAGGCTTGTGTTGTATTGATCAATGCATGGGTAGGGGAGAAGGAATTTCTTCGAGCCAGAAGAGCTGTTCAATCTTGTAAAATGGGCCTTAATATAAGATTGTATGGTATCTGTCAAGATTATAAACATAAATGATGCCTTGTTGAATTCCAATTGCTTACTCGAAGGAAGTATGTTCAGCGCTTTTAGTTTTTCGTCTGTTGTTAGAGGTACGGTTGGATGAAGTAGTTTTGCTGCACGTCTATGGAGAGAATTCAGTCTGTTTGTGGAGGTCACTACTTCCGTCCCACACTGTTGAGGCGTAATTGATACGTGACATTATGTGTGCATTGAAGAAAAGTTTAAGCACATTACTGTTGACGTAGCGCTTTAACTGAGATAACAGGAAAAGGTGTTTTGAGTATACCTTGCATACATTATTGAGATGAGATCGCCATTTTAATTCTGTATCTATCGTTAACCCTAAAACACGATGCTCATCTACCTGTTCGA
>JAFLJL010000345.1:18421-20921 GCA_018398815.1 Conus ventricosus | reverse complement strand
GCATTAATGGTAGAAGAGTTCTCGATCTAATATTTTCTAGTTCATACCTGTAGAGCGACAACCAATAAATCGGACTTAAATGTAGAGTAAAAACAACAACAAAGAAACTGTTCTGTTCTTCAAACTTCATTTGCGCAATCTGCGACAAAGGATAGCATTAATTCTTCCTTTGAACTCACTAGGAAATGACATTTCATCCCCAACTCTTCGATTTGTCAATCATCATCAGACCAACATTTGTACTCCAGAAACCAAGAGACCTAGGCCATGCAATTCGATTTTGTTTAGGTAAAGTATACATTTGCACGATTTAAATGAAAGGTGACGGGGTGGGTGCATAAAGTATACATTTGCACCATTTAAATGAAAGGTGATGGTGTGGTATAAGTATACATTGCACGATTTAAATGAAAGGTGACGGTGTGGCATAAAGTATACATTTGCACCATTTAAATGAAAGGCGACGGGGTGGCATAAAGTTACATTTGCACCATTTAAATGAAAGGCGACGGGGGTGGCATAAAGTATACATTTGCACCATTTAAATGAAAGGCGACGGGGTGGCATAAAGTATACATTTGCACCATTTAAATGAAAGGCGACGGGGTGGCATAAAGTATACATTTGCACCATTTAAATGAAAGGCGACGGGGTGGCATAAAGTATACATTTGCACCATTTAAATGAAAGGCGGACGGAGTGGTATCTTGATACGCGACCAGAGTTTGAGATTTTATGGAACAGTTCATCTACAAGGGGCAGACGCAGAAACTACTGCCCCTCCGAAGGAAAGAGAAACACCCCCAAAGTCTCCAGCAACAGCACGGTGAGTGGAGTTCCGTGGTGGGCGTTGTGCTGTAGTCCTGTCTAGGTACACAACGAGCAGCTTTGGTCTCCGACAGTGAACTGGTGATGAGCAAACATCCTGAATGAACGAGGCACGTTGCACCTCATGTCGGCAGGTCTCCCACTTCTACTCACTCCAGGGGGGAAGGGGGAGAGAGACAGACAGACAGACAGACAGACAGACAGACACACACACACACATACACACACACACACCACACACACACAACACCACACACACCACACACACACACACACACCACACAGGATTTTGTGGAAGAAGTCAGAGGGGTTAGGGGATAGGACTGAGAGAGAGAGAGGACTGGACATGTGAGTAATGTGAATGGATGGGAATATAGACGTCAGTGTGTGGTGAGGAGTCCATTGCAGTCAGTCAATGGCTGTAGACGTCAGTGTGTGGTGATTAATCCATCGCGAAACGATGGATTTTGTGGAGCCACCGTTTTTTTTATTTTTATCTCAGTGGACAACGGCGGAAATGGTCCATCAGAATGTTTCTGTTTCTACAGCCAAAACATTTGCTGTTCCTGACAGAACAATGTGCCTGGCTGAAGTCTTGCTGGCCACGTACCTGAACAGTTCAGTTTACAGCCATGTAGATCACAACGGATTTTTCAATTGTAAAAGGAATTGAAAGCAAATCCGCCGGTTAACAGGGACAAACAAATCACATGACAAAAGACGACGCGTTTCGACCTCTTAGGTCTTCTTAAGGCAAGATAAACAATATTCAAAACAATGAAAACGAAGAACGAGCAATCGCTAATCTTTTCAAATTCGGGGAGGGGGAGAGAGAGAGAACGAACGAATCTTTTTTAATGAGGGAAAAAGCGGAATAAGCACAACATGGCTTTTTTACATCCGGCCCTCAATGAAGGGAAATATATAGAAAATGCAATAACAACATCAGCAAAACTAATCTAGAATAGAAGTAAACATACATAAACGCTATATACAGAAAGAAGAAACGGTTAACACAAAAGAACAGAACACAATCAATGCCTGGAAGAGAGAAAGAGAGAGGGAGAAAGAGAGAGAGAGAGAGAGAGAGAGAGAGACAGACAGACAGACAGACAGACAGACAGACAGAGAGAAACAGGTTGGGGTGGGAGGGGAGGGGTCATCATATATAGTTCATGAAAAAATGGTTATTGGAAGATAGATAAATATATAAAAGAAACATTATCACAACAATAAAATTATAACACATTTCTGGAGGAAAAAAAAATCATTGAACAGGCACCCCATCCTGTAGGCAAAGACAAAAATTTACACATGACAAGCAGCACCTTTGGAACACTAGATGAGAGAGACCAGTACAGAGAGAGAGAGAGAAAGAGAGAGAGGGAGAGAGAGAGAGAGAGAGAGAGAGAGAGAGAGAAGAGGAGGAGAGAGAGAGAGAGAGAGAGAGAGAGAGAGAGAGAGACAGACAGACAGACAGAGAGACAGAGAGAGAGGGAGAAGAGGGAGAGGAGAGAGAGAGAGAGGGAGGAGAGAGAGAGAGAGAGAGAGAGAGAGAGAGAGAGAGAGAGAGAGAGAGAGAGAGAGAGGGGGGGGGTTAAGAGCATGAATTGGAAAATTCAGTCATTAGTTGGGTATGAAGTGCCCTTTTAAAGCTGTATATGCTGGCATG
>JAFLJL010000344.1:10000-17122 GCA_018398815.1 Conus ventricosus | reverse complement strand
AACATTCCCTGATCCAAAATGCCCTTATTGTCTGCCATGTAACATTCCCTGATCCAGAATACCCTTATTGTCTGTCATGTAACATTCCCTGATCCAGAATGCCCTTATTGTTGCCATGTAACATTCCCTGATCCAGAATGCCCCTTATTGTCTGTCATGTAACATTCCCTGATCCAGAATGCCCTTATTGTCTGTCATCCCTGTGGCGAAATATGGAGTCACAACCTTATTTTATCAATAGTCCAGCCCTTCCCTTCTCATCTTCAATTGTCGCAAAAATGAGGACACACACAGACACACACAGGCACGCACGCACGCACGCACGCACGCGCGCACATGCTCTCACTCACTCACTCACTCACTCATTAACTCTCACTCACTTTGTGTGTGCGTGCGTGCGTGCGTGCGTGCGTGCGTGCGTGAGTGTGAAAGTGTGTGTCAGTGTGTGCATGTGCGTGTGTGTGTGTGTGTGTGTGTGTGTGTGTGTGTGTGTGTGTGTGTGTGTGTGTGTGTGTGAGTGTGTGTGTGTGCGCGCGCACGTGCGCGCGTTGTGTGTGTGTGTGTGTGTGTGTGTGTGTGTGTGTGTGTGTGTGTGTGTGTGTGTGTGCGCGCGCGCGCGCTTGAGCGTTAATGAGACAGTGAGTGCGTTACAATCCGGAGACTATCTGTTGTTTATCCAATGGTGGACAGCCTTTAGGCGATCTTCCTAACACCTGTCACGCGTTGCTCACATCTTTTCTCCGCCAGCTTTCCACGTTTCTCCTTTTCCAAGATAACACGCTTTTTCGTGTGCCTGTGTGTCGAGGTGGGTGGGTGGGTGGGGTGGTTTCGGTGATTTATACAGAGGCACCCCTCTCTCCTCCCTGTAGCCGCAGACTTAAGTCCGACTTTCCACAATGGAAAACTTTGCAGCAAGCCACGTGGGTCTGCATCACGATGCTGTCCCTGTCAACGGGTACCCCTCCCGCCCGGGCAACTCCATGTTGATGGAAACTAACGTTCGGTTCTCGATTCTCGTGTGACATGTGATTTAAAAAAAAAGACTGTGCATTGCAAAGCCGCCTGAATCATACCATGTGCAACCCCCGCTGTAAAAGGTCTCTGTCTTCGCCCATGTCTACTACTGCACTCCCGGTGTGTTGGTTCAATCTGATGGAATCGCAGCTCGTCGAAAGATGGGACGAGTTCATAACATTTGGGGGTGGATCAGTCCATGTGCCGAAAACAGGTCATACGATGGATCTTGCCGGCATTGCGCGTGTTGATCAAACACACACACACACACACACACACACACAGAGGGAGAGAGACATACATACAGACAGACAGAGAGACAGCGAGACAGCGAGAGTGACAGACAGATAGACAGACAGACAGACAGAGATAAAGACAAAGACGGAGAGTGACTGAGAAAGATACAAAGGAGAGAGAGAGACAGAGAGAGACAGAGACAAAGACAGAGAGACAAGACACAGACAGGCAGACAGGCAGACAGACAGGCAGGCAGATACAGACAAACAGACAGACAGAGACAAACAGAGAAAAAAACAAGATGCGAAGCATATAAAGGTACTCCCAGTTTTCCAAACCGCTTATAAATCGGCCAAGTGCTTTGTGAGATAAGAAATAAAGGCAAAATAACGGTTTTAACGGTTATTTAACCGATGTACACTTTTGAGACTGGTATTTTAGTCCTCACTGGGCTAAAGCCTGTGTACATACCACATTTCATCCAAATCGGACAATATGTCAAGATTAACGGTTTTTAACGGTCAGATTTTGAAACACTGCATGGAAATGCCATTTGTGTGTGATGACCTTTCTATATACAAAATTGCATTAAAATCCACCAATATATAAAAAAAATAGCGGCAAAATAACGGTTTGTCGGTTATATAACCGATATACACTTTTGAAACCAGTATTTTAGTCCTCACTGGGCCTGTGTACATACCAAATTTCATCCAAATCGGACAATATGTCAAGAATAACGGTTTTTAACGGCCAGATTTTGAAACACTACATGGAAGTGCCATTTGTGTGTGATAACCTTTCTATATACAAAATTTCATTAAAACCCACCAATATATAAAAAATAACGGCAAAATAACGGTTTAACGGTTATATAACCGATACGCACTTTTGAAACCGGTATTTTAGTCCTCACTGGGCTAAAGCCTGTGTACATATCAAATTTCATCCAAATCGGACAATATGTCAAGAATAACGGTTTTTAACGGTCAAATTTTGAAACACTATATAGAAGTGCCACTTGTGTGTGATAACCTTTCTATATACCAAATTTCATTAAAATCCACCTATATATAAGAAATAACGGCAGAAAAACGGTTTTTTAACGGTTGTTTAATCCATTTTCAGCATTACATCACTTACATATGGACAGAGGATCCGATTTGTCACAAGATCATCCAAAACGCTTATAGATTGGCCAGGTACTTTTTGAGATATTCCATAAAGAAGAAAAACCGTTACAGGCCGTTACAACCGTTAGTAACGGCTATAACGGGGCAAACTAAAACATCAGGCATCATCCGTGACCCATAATGAACATACCTGCTAATTTTCATAAAGGTCGGCCAAGTACTTTCTGAGATATTCCATAAAGACGAAAACCCGTTACAGGCCGTTACAACCGTTAGTAACGGCTATAACGGGGCAAACTAAAACATCAGGCATCATCCGTGACCCATAATGAACATACCTGCTAATTTTCATAAAGGTCGGCCAAGTACTTTCTGAGATATTCCATAAAGACGAAAAACCGTTACAGGCCGTTACAGCCGTTAGTAACGGCTGCAACGGTAAACTAAAACGTCGGGCATCATCCTTGACCCAAAATGAACATACCTACAAATTTTCAGAAAGATCGACCCAGTAGTTTTGTCTGGAGCGAGTGGAACACATTTTGACCACGGACACACAGCCAGACAGACAGGAGACAGACACACACACTTCTTTAAGAACTGGGAGTACAAAAAGAGAGAAAGTGGGGGAGGGGGAGGAAGAGAATTTGTGTACGTGTGAGTTTGTCTTTTGTGGGTGAGGGCACAGCAGTCTGTAGAGGATGAAAAAAAAAAACAAAGTATAGGATGAAAAAAAACAAACTATTCTGTAGAGGATGAAAAAACAAAACTATTATGTATAGGATGAAAAAAACAAACTATTATGTATAGGATGAAAAAACAAACTATTCTGTAGAGGATGAAAAAAAACAAAGTATAGGATGAAAAAAAAAAACTATTCTGTATAGGATGAAAAAACAAACTATTCTGTAGAGGATGAAAAAAACAAACTATTCTGTATAGGATGAAAAAAACAAACTATTCTGTATAGGATGAAAAAACAAACTATTCTGTATAGGATGAAAAATACTAACTATTCTCAATCTGTATAGGATGAGAAAACAAACTATTCTGTACAGGATGAAAAAACAAAACTATTCTGTATAGGATGAAAAAACAAACTATTCTGTAGAGGATGAAAAAACAAAACTATTCTGTATAGGATGAAAAAACAAACTATTCTGTATAGGATGAAAAAACAAACTATTCTGTAGAGGATGAAAAAATGTAGAGGATGAAAAAAACAAACTGTTCCATATATGTACACATCCTGCGCCGTACTGGATGAAGGCAAGTGATTGCTCGTTCATTTTCGTTGTCCTCAGTGTTGTGTCTCTTATTCGAAGAAGACTTAAGAGGTCGAAACGCGTCGTGTTTCGTCTTATGATTCGTTAGTCTACTTTTTTTCTTTCTTTTTTTTTCTTTTTTTTCGCGGTGCTTTATCAATAACTTTTCAAATTTGTTTAGATTTCCGCCTGCAGTCGACTCACTTTGCAACTAAACCTTACGCCATAAGGAGGAGAAGGAGGAGGAGGAGGAGGAGGAGGAGGAGGAAGAATCGAAGAAGAAGAAAGAAGAAGAAGAAGAAGAAGAAGAAGAAGAAGAAGAAGAAGAAGAAAAGAAGAATCGAAGAAGAAGAAGAAGAAGAAGAAGAAGAAGAAGAAGAAGAAGACGAAGAAGAAGAAGAAGAAGAAGAAGAAGAAGAAGAAGAAGAAGAAGAAGAAGAAGAAGAAGGAGACGAAGAAGAAGAAGAAGAAGAAGAAGAAGAAGAAGAAGAAGAAGAAAAAGAAGAAGAAGAAGAAGAAGAAGAAGAAGAAGAATGAAGAAGAATCGAAGAAGAAGAAGAAGAAGAAGAAGAAGAAGAAGAAGAATCGAAGAAGAAGAGAAGAAGAAGAAGAAGAAGAAGAAGAAGAAAGAACAAGAAGACCAAGAAGACCAAGAACAAGAAGTACGAGAACAAGAAGAAGAAGATCAAGAATAAAAGCAGTAGCAACAACAATAATGAAATTCAACAATGACAAGCAACAGTTGCGATGAACACGATGACGACGACGGTGACAACGATGACAACAGCAGCAGCAGCAGCAGCAGCAACAACAACAACAACAACAACAACAACAACAACAACAACAACAACAGCAACACATAGCGGGGCCGCTGTCACCCAATGTGGGACGAATGGTATTCGCTTGGCTCTGGCTTTAGGAGGGGCATGAGTGTGTTTAGATTTCAACTGGACCAAACACTTTAGCGTCTGACAGGACCTGTCAAACAACGTCCGCAATGAAGAGAATTTCAGTCGCCGGAAAACTGGACTCAGCCAAACTAAACGTAAACTACGGGGCAGAGTGATGTATTTACGTGGCTCCTGAGTGAACGTCAAATTGTTGACCCAGACAGGTTAGAAATGAGAGAGAGAGGGGGGGAAGAGAGAGAGGGGGGGGGGAGAGAGAGAGGAGAGAGAGAGAGAGAGAGAGAGAGAGAGAGAGAGAGAGAGAGAGAGAGTACAACAGACCAGACTAGACTGGACGAGGTCACTGGCCCATTTGAAGGGGAATGAGCACAATCATTTAATTATATATAAGGAAATAAATCATTCATCAGGAAAAGGAGAAATCAACCAAGTAAACAAACAAGAACAAGCGAGAGAGAGAGAGAGAGAGAGAGAGAGAGAGAGAGACAGACAGACAGACAGACAGATTGACTGACTGACTGACAGACTGACTCAGACAGAGACAGGGACAAAAACAGAGACAGAGGCAGAGACAGACAGAGATTACGTTTTAAGTAAAATCTTCGAAAGAATTTTTTTTCTTTCTTTCTTTCTGCGTACGCAGGCTGATACTCCTGCGGACACTCCCTGTATAGCCAGGCAGTGGAGTTTTGTGTGTATGACCCTTTTTTATCCCGCCATTAAGGCAGCCATACTCCATCTTCGGGGAAGGTGCATGCTATGTGTCACGTGTCATCCATACCAACGGCCAAACTGGCCTTCTCTTCCGAAAGTTGGTGATGGGATTTTACGTGTGTGCAAGATGTTATGCGTGCGTTCACACACGGAACCTCGGTTTATAGTCTCATTCGAAGGACTATATGGGGAATGGAGTCAGAACCAATGTTAACTCCGAGGGAAAAATCCCCCTATACCGAAATTCGAACCCGCGACCCCAGGATCACGAGTCCGGCGCTCTACCAACTGAGCTATCCGGCCCCCTCTTCGAAAGAATGAATAAAACAGTTCGCATCAAGAAAACAAACAAACAAACAAACAAGCAGATTAAGCGTTCGTCGTGTGGAGTGGCCATTTGTCGAACGTGTAGGAGAAGGAGACATCCATGGTACATGATGTACTGCCTCTCTGCACTCAGACCTCAACAGACTCTATCCTTTTTTTCTTTCTTTCTTTCTTCTGTCTTTCTTTCTCTCTCTTTTTTTTTTCTCCCCCCTTTTGTCTTCCCCGTGCCCTCTTAATTCGCGATTTGAGAGCAGCTTTGCTCAGGATTGATTCCATCTGTTCTCTCATTTTCTCTTTTTCTTTTTTTTTCTGTCTCTTTCCTTTGCCTCCCCCCCCCCCTCCCTTTTTTTTTTTCTTTTTTTTTCTTTTTTGCTTTCCTTTTTCTGTGTCTTTTTTCGCCTTTCTTTCTTTTCTTTTTTTTGTTTTTGTTTTTTTGTGTGTGATGCTGTCTTGTTTCCGCGTTTCCTTTCTAAGCGGCATGACTCCCACGCTCACAGCTGTTCACAGCGAGTTACTTAGCTTTGAGAGGCAGGGGAGTTTACAGCTCGCCCGCAGCTGCAGAGGCCAAGGGTCAGGGAAAGGGGCGTTTTCTGCAGGAACCTCTCCACCAGCCAGCTAACCACGATCTACTCGGCAAACTGAATGTCATCTGTGCATAGAGTGGACACTGGCCATAGACACACTGTCCCCACGGTGGATACAGTTGACACTGGCCATAGACACAATGTCCACACGGTGGATGCAGTTGACACTGGCCATAGACACAATGTCCACACGGTGGATACAGTTGACACTAGCCATAGACACAATGTCCACACGGTGCATACAGTTGACACTGGCCATAGACACACTGTCCACACGGTGGATACAGTGGACACTGGCCATAGACACACTGTCCACACGGTGCATACAGTTGACACTGGCCATAGACACAATGTTCACACGGTGGATACAGTTGACACTGGCATAGACACAATGTTCACACGGTGGATACAGTTGACACTGGCCATAGACACAATGTTCACACGGTGGATACAGTTGACACTGGCCATAGACACAATGTTCACATGGTGGATACAGTCGACACTGGCACAGACGCCAAAAAGAAAGCCAGAGAAGGGACACAGAATGTGTGCGAAAAGGAGAGAGCGGGTGGG
Source organism: Conus ventricosus (assembly GCA_018398815.1). Taxonomy (NCBI): domain Eukaryota; kingdom Metazoa; phylum Mollusca; class Gastropoda; order Neogastropoda; family Conidae; genus Conus; species Conus ventricosus. The sequence goes on along the minus strand of JAFLJL010000344.1, from coordinate 10,367 downwards.
ATAGTGGGGGGGGGGGGGGGGGAGAGAGAGAGGTGAGAGGTGGGGGGAGGGGGGGGCGAGAGGGAGGGGGAAAGGGGGCAGTGAGAAAAAAAAACAACGTTCGTTGAAGAGTGATGAGTAATTTGCATACACTTCTAAGTCATTCTCCTTGTTAACATTCTTTACATAAATGAACAAATAAATGATTCTAAAGGACTGCACTGGTTTACAATATGTCTGTGACTGAAAATAAAGGGTTTATAATGCCTCTGATTGAAAATAAAGGGTTTATAATGCCTCTGACTGAAAATCATGGGTTTACAATGCCTCTGACTGAAAACAAAGGGTTTATAATGCCTCTGACTGAAAACAAAGAGTGTACAATGCC
>JAFLJL010000344.1:2500-5000 GCA_018398815.1 Conus ventricosus | reverse complement strand
AGGTTAAGGGTACAGTCCAACTGCCTGACAGCCAGATACAGGTTAAGGGTACAATCCCACAGCCTAACAGCCAGATACAGGTTAAGGCTACAGTCCAACTGCCTGACAGCCAGATACAGGTTAAGGGTACAGTCCAATAGCCTGACAGCCAGATACAGGTTAAGGGTACAGTCCAATAGCCTGACAGCCAGATACAGGTTAAGGGTACAGTCCAATAGCGTACAGTCCAATAGCCTGACAGCCAGATACAGGTTAAGGGTACAGTCCAACAGCCTGACAACCAGATACAGGTTAAGGGTACAGTTCAATAGCCTGACAACCAGATACAGGTTAAGGGTACAGTCCAACAGCCTGACAGCCAGATACAGGTTAAGGGTACCGTCCAACAGCCTGACAGCCAGATACAGGTTTAAGGGTACAGTCCAACTGCCTGACAGCCAGATACAGGTTAAGGGTACAGTCCAACTGCTTGACAGCCAGATACAGGTTAAGGGTACAGTCCAACTGCCTGACAGCCAGATACAGGTTAAGGGTACAATCCCACAGCCTAACAGCCAGATACAGGTTAAGGGTACAGTCCAACTGCTGACAGCCAGATACAGGTTTAAGGGTACAGTCCCACTGCCTGACAGCCAGATACAGGTTAAGGGTACAATCCACAGCCTAACAGCCAGATACAGGTTTAAGGGTACAGTCCAACTGCCTGACAGCCAGATACAGGTTAAGGGCACAGTCCAACTGCCTGACAGCCAGATACAGGTTAAGGGTACAGTCCAATAGCCTGACAGCCAGATACAGGTTAAGGGTACAGTCCAATGCCTGACAGCCAGATACAGGTTAAGGCTACAGTCCAACTGCCTGACAGCCAGATACAGGTTAAGGGCACAGTCCAACTGCCTGACAGCCAGATGCAGGTTAAGGGCACAGTCCAACTGCCTGACAGCCAGATACAGGTTAAGGGTACAGTCCAACAGCCTGACAGCCAGATACAGGTTAAGGCTACAGTCCAACAGCCTGATACCCAGATACAGGTTAAGGGTACAGTCCAACAGCCTGACAGCCAGATGCAGGTTAAGGGCACAGTCCAACTGCCTGACAGCCAGATGCAGGTTAAGGGCACAGTCCAACTGCCTGACAGCCAGATACAGGTTAAGGGCACAGTCCAACTGCCTGACAGCCAGATACAGGTTAAGGGTACAGTCCAATAGCCTGACAGCCAGATACAGGTTAAGGGTACAGTCCAACCGCCTGACAGCCAGATACAGGTTAAGGGCACAGTCCAACTGCCTGACAGCCAGATACAGGTTAAGGGTACAGTCCAACTGCCTGACAGCCAGATACAGGTTTAAGGGTAAAGTCCAACAGCCTGACAACCAGATACAGGTTAAGGGTACAGTCCAATAGCCTGACAGCCAGATACAGGTTAAGGGTACAGTCCAATAGCCTGACAGCCAGATACAGGTTAAGGGTACGTCCAATAGCGTACAGTCCAATAGCCTGACAGCCAGATACAGGTTAAGGGTACAGTCCAATAGCCTGACAACCAGATACAGGTTAAGGGTACAGTTCAATAGCCTGACAACCAGATACAGGTTAAGGGTACAGTCCAACAGCCTGACAGCCAGATACAGGTTAAGGGTACAGTCCAACTGCCTGACAGCCAGACATAGGTTAAGGGTAAAGTCCAACTGCCTGACAGCCAGATACAGGTTAAGGGCACAGTCAATTGCCTGACAGCCAGATACAGGTTAAGGGTACAGTCCCACAGCCTGACAGCCAGATACAGGTTAAGGCTACAGTCCCACTTCTTGACAGCCAGATACAGGTTAAGGGTACAGTCCAACTGCTTGACAGCCAGATACAGGTTAAGGGTACAGTCAACTGCCTGACAGCCAGATACAGGTTAAGGGTACAATCCCACAGCCTAACAGCCAGATACAGGTTAAGGCTACAGTCCAACTGCTTGACAGCCAGATACAGGTTAAGGGCACAGCCCAACTGCCTGACAGCCAGATACAGGTTAAGGCTACAGCCCAACTGCCTGACAGCCAGATACAGGTTAAGGGTACAGTCCAACTGCCTGACAGCCAGATACAGGTTAAGGGCACAGTCCAACTGCCTGACAGCCAGATACAGGTTAAGGGCACAGTCCAACTGCCTGACAGCCAGATGCAGGTTAAGGGTACAGCCCAACTGCCTGACAGCCAGATACAGGTTAAGGGCACAGTCCAACTGCCTGACAGCCAGATACAGGTTAAGGGCACAGTCCAACTGCTTGACAGCCAGATACAGGTTAAGGGCACAGTCCAACTGCCTGAGAGCCAGATGCAGGTTAAGGGCACAGTCCAACTGCCCGACAGCCAGATGCAGGTTAAGGGCACAGTTCAATAGCGTACAGTCCAATAGCCTGACAGCCAGATACAGGTTAAGGGCACAGTCCAACTGCCTGACAGGCAGATACAGGTTAAGGGCACAGTCCAACTGCCTGACAGCCAGATGC
>JAFLJL010000343.1:5000-7500 GCA_018398815.1 Conus ventricosus | reverse complement strand
CCATCTGAGAAGAAAGACGGAGGATTGGCGTCGATCAAGAACCCACCAACCAATCAAACTGAAGTCGCTGACACCAGTTGCCGATGTAAAATTCTGGGCTTCAAATGGAATGACCCGTTTTACACGAAGAACCAGGACAGATCCCAGAGGCCCACCCCCCCCCCCCCCTTACCCCCAGTCAACCAGCATCTGCAGATGGCGTCTAGGGTGGTTGTAACATGTCTTGAGGCCCAGTCAACCACCATCTGCAGATGGCGTCTAGGGTGGTTGTAACATGTCTTGAGGCCCAGTCAACCACCATCTGCAGATGGCGTCTAGGGTGGTTGTAACATGTCTTGAGGCCCAGTCAACCACCATCTGCAGATGGCGTCTAGGGTGGTTGTAACATGTCTTGAGGCCCAGTCAACCACCATCTGCAGATGGCGTCTAGGGTGGTTGTAACATGTCTTGAGGCCCAGTCAACCACCATCTGCAGATGGCGTCTAGGGTGGTTGTAACATGTCTTGAGGCCCAGTCAACCACCATCTGCAGATGGCGTCTAGGGTGGTTGTAACATGTCTTGAGGCCCAGTCAACCACCATCTGCAGATGGCGTCTAGGGTGGTTGTAACATGTCTTGAGGCCCAGTCAACCCCCATCTGCAGATGGCGTCTAGGGTGGTTGTAACATGTCTTGAGGCCCAGTCAACCACCATCTGCAGATGGCGTCTAGGGTGGTTGTAACATGTCTTGAGGCCCAGTCAACCACCATCTGCAGATGGCGTCTAGGGTGGTTGTAACATGTCTTGAGGCCCAGTCAACCACCATCTGCAGATGGCGTCTAGGGTGGTTGTAACATGTCTTGAGGCCCAGTCAACCACCATCTGCAGATGGCGTCTAGGGTGGTTGTAACATGTCTTGAGGCCCAGTCAACCACCATCTGCAGATGGCGTCTAGGGTGGTTGTAACATGTCTTGAGGCCCAGTCAACCCCCATCTGCAGATGGCGTCTAGGGTGGTTGTAACATGTCTTGAGGCCCAGTCAACCACCATCTGCAGATGGCGTCTAGGGTGGTTGTAACATGTCTTGAGGCCCAGTCAACCACCATCTGCAGATGGCGTCTAGGGTGGTTGTAACATGTCTTGAGGCCCAGTCAACCACCATCTGCAGATGGCGTCTAGGGTGGTTGTAACATGTCTTGAGGCCAGTCAACCACCATCTGCAGATGGCGTCTAGGGTGTTGTAACATGTCTTGAGGCCCAGTCAACCACCATCTGCAGATGGCGTCTAGGGTGGTTGTAACATGTCTTGAGGCCCAGTCAACCACCATCTGCAGATGGCGTCTAGGGTGGTTGTAACATGTCTTGAGGCCCAGTCAACCACCATCTGCAGATGGCGTCTAGGGTGGTTGTAACATGTCTTGAGGCCAGTCAACCACCATCTGCAGATGGCGTCTAGGGTGGTTGTAACATGTCTTGAGGCCCAGTCAACCACCATCTGCAGATGGCGTCTAGGGTGGTTGTAACATGTCTTGAGGCCCAGTCAACCACCATCTGCAGATGGCGTCTAGGGTGGTTTGTAACATGTCTTGAGGCCCAGTCAACCACCATCTGCAGATGGCGTCTAGGATGGTTGTAACATGTCTTGAGGCCCAGTCAACCACCATCTGCAGATGGCGTCTAGGGTGGTTGTAACTTGTCTTGAGGCCCATTCAACCACCATCTGCAGATGGCGTCTAGGGTGGTTGTAACATGTCTTGAGGCCCAGTCAACCACCATCTGCAGATGGCGTCTAGGGTGGTTTGTAACATGCCTTGAGGCCCAGTCAACCACCATCTGCAGATGGCGTCTAGGGTGGTTGTAACATGTCTTGAGGCCAGTCAACCACCATCTGCAGATGGCGTCTAGGGTGGTTGTAACATGTCTTGAGGCCCAGTCAACCACCATCTGCAGATGGCGTCTAGGGTGGTTGTAACATGTCTTGAGGCCAGTCAACCACCATCTGCAGATGGCGTGTAGGGTGGTTGTAACATGTCTTGAGGCCCAGTCAACCACCATCTGCAGATGGCGTCTAGGGTGGTTGTAACATGTCTTGAGGCCCAGTCAACCACCATCTGCAGATGGCGTCTAGGGTGGTTGTAAACATGTCTTGAGGCCCAGTCAACCACCATCTGCAGATGGCGTCTAGGGTGGTTGTAACATGTCTTGAGGCCCAGTCAACCACCATCTGCAGATGGCGTCTAGGGTGGTTGTAAATGTCTTGAGGCCCAGTCAACCACCATCTGCAGATGGCGTCTAGGGTGGTTGTAACATGTCTTGAGGCCCAGTCAACCACCATCTGCAGATGGCGTCTAGGGTGGTTGTAACATGTCTTGAGGCCCAGTCAACCACCATCTGCAGATGGCGTCTAGGGTGGTTGTAACATGTCTTGAGGCTCTCCCTGACAAGACCTGGAAGCCAAGATGGAAGAAAGGAATACGAACAGGCCAGAGAAAGGAAGGGCGAACCAAGAATCTCCTGGCAG